>QAOA01002492.1:113305-258838 GCA_003255065.1 Cercis canadensis
AAAAAAAATAGTTGTTACACTTTAGCATTTATTCTTTATCATTTACTGTTTGATTGAGTATTGACTGAGTAATGCTTGAATTATATAAGTGTGGGAAAGGGACATTGTTACTGCTATAATTCTAAGGGTATTTGTTGATTGAGTAATACTTTAATTTTATAGTGTGGGAAAGGGAGAATGATACTACAGATTGATAGTTATAGGGGGATTTGTTGATTCATTCTGATTTTCTTGGCAATGCTGTGGGAATAGCAAATGTCAAGCTCAAACAATTGTCCATTCTGATTCTCAATTCTTAATTCTCAATTGTCCATTCCAATGCCATTTAGGTTGATTTATTTTGATTTTCTTTTAGTTCATTACTGTGGGCTTGCTAGAATTATTGTGGTCATATTCTTTATTAATACCATGATAAATGGCAGTATATTCTATTGCCCTGTGTTTGGTTGTTAAGAGGGCAAGATGGGATTTGTTGAGCACTGCCTGCCTTTTATAGTGTGTGATTGTGAAATGTTACTACAGGATGAACTGTTACTAGGAAATTTTAGGAAATGTTACTGCAAATTGTTCAATTATAGGGGGTTTGTTGATTTTCCCTACATTTGTCATTACTGTGAGAATTGCCATTATCAAGCTAATCAGTGGAGACAATAGGATGCTTAAGCTCCTGCTTGTTGTTACTAATTTCTTGGTTTTCAATTGTCAAAACCAATTTATGGAAGTAGTTATACTACACAGTATGCAAGTTTTCAATAGCATTTTGTGAAGCTTATTTCCTGATTTTGATATTCGATTCTCTTAGATACATGTCACTACTTATAGGTTCATTATTTTAAAACTGAATAATGTGGGATTTACTTCCTTGGTTTCAATTTGATGCATCTAAAATTGTGGTATGGGTTCTATGATGTTAGTTATATGCTAAATTACGTTGAGAAACAATGGTTATGAGTGGATCTTACTTTGTCTGGAATTGAATTATGCACGAATTGAATTTCAGTGTGGTTCTCATCATTGAGCATTTTATTCATTCATTTATATGTGGTGCAAATTCAGTTTTATAGGATTCTCCATGCCTTGATATTCGCATGGTTATTTTTCTACGCATTTGCAGGCAAACATCATGACTAAATGCACCAATGACTCACAGTCGCGCCGTGATAAGTTGCAACCCCGTAAAAAGCACCCGGCCACTTAGGATTCGCCTTCTCCATCTCCCAAAAAGAAGAGATATGCGGCCATTAACACCACCATTCACCCTTTCCTTAGACTGCAAGGGGTTGAGCATAAGGAGCGGCTAGCCAAACAATCAACCAAACCATTTGAGCCTAGCTGTTACCCAATATGGCCAGTATTAGAGGACTTGGGCCTTGAATAAGAAGTCTAGCATCTCCTTAGTTTTAGTCGCAGGGGCAGTATTTTTGAGCTACAGGAGCTGGTATATAGGGAGCTCACTATGGAGTTCTTCGCCACTGTGGAAATCAACACGACGTTCACAACCTCCACGTCTATGTGGCATGAGCCAAAGACCATTTGCTTCCGCCTTGGATCCTTTATGCATAGCATGAGCTTGCAGGAGTTTACAGAGGTAGTTGGGCGATCTGAGCAGGGGTTCGTGTATGACTCCTATGATATGGACTGGATCTTCCCCAACACAGAGCCTGGGGACTACTGGAAAGAAATCAGCACTGAGACCATTTATGATGCCAAGAGGTCTAAGGCCTTTACTCTCTGTTCATCGGCTCTCTAATACATTCACAAGCTCCTCATACACTCCTTGACTACACGGAAGGAGAGCACCAGAGTTGTGGGCAAAAGGGACATGTTCTTCCTCTGGTGTATATGTGAACAGCAACATTGCCACCTCAAATATGCATTCATTCAACTCATCAAGGGTTACTTGCAGAGAGGCAACTTCGGCGCTATTGGTGGCAGGTCCGTTATTACTCGATTAGCTCGCCACCTTAATATCTTGGGTGATGAGTCCACTCTCACAATTGCCTGTTGACCAATGCCACTGAGGATGGATACTTTGATACCCACGGGGATGGTTGAGTGCCACACGGATATGTAGGGTACATATCTTGCCTTAGTCGGTGCACCAACCAGAGCGGCCCTCGAGGGTCCACCAGCTGAGGGACACCACACAGATGCCCTCGAGGAACCACTAGCACATACCTCCAAGGAACCCCCCCAGTTGAGGGACCAAGCACATCAGCCCCTCCATTTTCACAACCTTTTCTCGGCTTCCCATTGACATCGGCTGATGAGGAGGACCGAAAACCTACTGCAATAGAACGGTAGCTGAGCCGTATAGAGGTCGAGGTCGATGGGACACGGGCCATAATTAACTGCATCATCATAGAGAACCGTAAGGAGCGGCTCCAGTGGATGTCCTATAAGCGGGCACATCATCAGTGGATGCAGTCCACCTTACAGATGATGTGCGAGTTTATGGGACTTCAGCCTCCACCACTGCCTAGCCTACCTATCTTTTAGGAGCCGGCAAACGATGCAGATCCGTCCTCTTCGTTCGAACCTATTCACCCTCCATTCACTTCATCCCATGTACCACCTCCTGAGTCTCTAAATGCATAGCAAACCGAACTTGCTTCTGCGCCACATTTTGAGCATTCTAGAGAGCTACCTAGGGAGTAGTTTGTTATTTCTTTATTTCTCTTTGCAATTCACTTTTGACGTTACTTAGTCCATTGTTTAATTTAAATTTCATAGTCCAAGACCTTTTAACCTTATTTCTAGTTGTATAATCCTCGTTGCAGCCTCGCCTTCCGCATCACCAAGTCGTCACTATAACCAGTCTAGGAAATCAGGAGCCTTACCACCAAGGGAGTATCTTTCCTTTTGTTTTAGCTTTCCGTACATTGAGGACAATGTGTTGCTTAAGTGTGGGGGGGTATACTTGAACTTAATTATCTTTGCTTTAACTTAATAAGCTTGTAAATTCCTGAAGAAATTTGAACTAGAACATTTTGCTCTTAAGATGATATTCCTGGTTATTTGTTATTTTCTGGTTTAATTATCTTTGCTTAATACCTTACCTTTTAGTTAGCTGCATTATATGGTAACCACTTAGGTTCAATGGACCTAAAACGTTGAAATACAGCCTTGTACTAGTTAGCATTAAGTATCTGATATGAATACCCTGTGCTTAGAAAAAAAAAACTTTTAAAAAAAATAATTTGAATAAGTTAAGTAGCTGATATGAGCATAGTGGGGCACTGCTCATCTACCTTATGTGCCTAAAACTGGAGAAGGGTATGATCATGCCAATGAAGCATAACTAGTTGAATGTGGGTTGCAAGCAATGACCGGATACCACATCCTAGGACTCCAAACTATGCAAGAAAAGAAAAAAGGGTAATAGCACACTAGAGTTCTTAGCAGAAAAAGAAAGAAAAAATCTGTCATGTTGAGAACATAGTAATAGCACAGGGTAATTCTGTCCAAATACCGAGGGGAAAGCTATGGCAAATCTATGGTTCAATGACTGAGTTCATGAGCTGATCATAGGAACTGAATATTGTAGCTGTTTAGGGTAAAGTACCTAGCATAACTTCTTTGAATTGAATTGCTTTCCTAGGAATAGAGCTTATTGAGAGATTTGTTCTGATTTAAATTGCTTAAGAACAAGCAAATGCTTAAGTATGGGGGGATTTGATATTTGCTTATTTTGGCTATAAGTTTCATGCTTTGTTATTTCATTCTTACCCACATTTGAGTGAATTTGCTTAAATATGATATTTAAATCCCTATATTTGTGTTAACATGCACTATTTGTATTGTTCAAGCAAAAGGAATGATTATGGGGAATTTCTGGAGCAAAGTGCAGAGAAAATAGTGAAATATGAAGTCTAGACAAGGGACACGACTTTAGACACAGCCATGTGTGTGCCCGTGTCAAGGTTCCAAAAGTACCTGCTCAGCTTGTTGAAGAACACGACCATGATTTTTAAAGCACACACCCATGTTGGATGCCGTGTTAGTCACCCAGAGACCACCTTGAAGTGAACAAGCCCTTAGCTAGAGAAGCACGGGCCATGTTGAGAAGAACACGCCCTGAAGACTAAATAGACACGGTCGTGTCTACAAACCAAAATTCCTACTTAAGTGACATGCCTAGTCCCACAAGTGAATACGGTCTGTGTCTGGCCCATGTTTAAACTATTGAAGGCTAAACCCCAGGATTTCAAACACTATATATATGAACCTTAAAGGGGAAGTACGGGGGAGACTTTTGACATCAGAAACTAGGACGACAATCAGACTTTGAAGGTTTTGGAGAGGAAACAAGATAGATGACTGAACCTTTGAAGGAATTCATGAGAATGAGTTTTTCTTATTCTGTCCTTTTTTCTATGTATTCTTTTAGTGACGTTTTTATTATCATTATGGACAAAATTTGTAAGGTCTAGATAGGATGAACCCTAGAGTCAAATTTGTACTCTTCTCCCTTTAATTCAGTAAGAATTACATCTTTCCTTTCTTAGAATTGTCTATGATTCTTATTTGCTATTGAATTAATAAAGCATGTCATTAATTTAATATCAGGTTTCAGCTTATAGATTGAGAAATCATAAATTGAACATATCACTTATAGGCAATAAGATTTGCATGGAATCCTAGAGATAGGATCACATAAGTCTTCTAGTTAGGGTTAACCGTAATATCGGAAATTCACAGAATACAAACTATTACATTTCTAGGGGTGTTAATTCGGAAGAGATTTCAATCAATCAACCTAGGAATAGTTGTCATATTGCTTGAGAAAGAATATGACATAATTTAGGAAATTCAATCAATCTAAGCAAGAAATGGTGATCATTGAGTTAAGGTTGGAGGTGCAAGCTAGATTCTAAGGGGGATTCTTGTCTAGGTCTGTCTTTCTAATTGATAAACCTTTAGAGTTCATTGCTATTATTTTCTTGTCTCGCTTTTATAAGTTTAATTAAGCAGTTCATTAATTTAGCCACAAATCTGAGTTTAGATAATAGAAAAATAATTAATACTAATAGTTATAGTCCTCGTAGGAACGATATCTGTACTCAATTGAGCTATTCTACAAAATGATAGGTACACTTGCCTAGAGTGATTATAGTATTAATTTAATTGGATACTTTACGTACATCACTCTTTAATTTATTTATTTACTATTTACAGAAATCTAAATGCTAATGGATGGACCAAATGGGCTAGATAAAAAAAAAACATTAAATTAACAATGAATTTGGATAAGGTAGTGAGACTATGTTTTGTTTTATTACAAAGGCCCAAATAAAAATATAAAAGCAATAATAAAAATTTAAGACCTTACATCTTTTTTTTTTATCATTTTTTTATGCCATGAAAATATTTGAACAAATTACAGTGTCTACAACTGCCAAGAGGTTGTTACAACATGTAGTTGAAGGAGATCCAACATCAATGTGAACACCATGATTTATGATAGAACCATCATTTAAATTACTTTTCACTCTAAGAGAGCTTCCTTCAATTATAGCATTCAAAGGAATAGAGTTCTCTTTGCCTTGACCAACAATGCATCCCAAAGAACAACTTGATTGGGCATTGAAGGCTATGGAACATTTCATATTACTTCTATTACTTTTTGTAACATCAAGTAATGGCTTCCTTATTTTATCCACAATACCAATTCTCTGAAAGGAGGAATGATTGGATTGAATTGTGAGACTCAGACAATAAGAATAAGAGCTCGCTTTCCCTTGATGAACATTTGCAAATCCTATCCAACAAATAGAATATGACACAATCAAAACATAATGGAAAGAAAGCAAACATTTTAGTGAAGCTATATTGAAAGTAGCATAAAAAATGGAGAAGTCATGTGTTCAGTTAAGAAATCCCCATATGATTGAGCTGCCTTTTGAATCTTTTTCTTAGGGTTGCTATTAGTCATTACATAATTCTGACATACCATTGAGCCAAAGTACTACTCCCCAACTTGGATAGGACTATGGGCAGGAGATTGAAAGTTCTGGTCGTATGTAATCAAGGTACTCTCTATCATAGTATCTATATCTAAGACACTACTTTTTATACTTGTGACATTCTTAGCTCTAATAAGGAACGAACAATTATAATCTTTCACTCCACTAATGTTAGAAGACCTCTGAGACACTTTACCTTTGAAATGTGGAGCAGATGACTTCATCATAAGAAAAGGAAACCAATATAGGTCCAAACATGTAAGAAATCAATAATATATTTAAAAGATAAGTAAAACCCTTTTTTAGTCTTTAAAAAAATTTCAAATTGTTACTTTAATCTCTAATTTTATTTTTTTTTGGTGCCATTATAGTCCTTCAATTTAAGATTTGTTTGTTCATTTAGTCCTCCGTCTAAGTCTGTTAGTGAGGATGGATGAAAATTTTCTTAAGTGGTGAGTTAGCAAGGTGACATGGCATTTGTTAGAGTGGCTAGCGTGGCAAAGCTCAAAACAATGCTATTTAAACTAAAAGAAAAAGCCATACGGTGTCATTTGAAGAAATGCAAGACTACCTTTATGACTATTGTTGCCTTTTTGAGTTCTTTCACTATAGTGTTTAAGAAGAGAACCAGGCCTGTGACTCAATGACTCTATCTTCATCATAGAGCTCATCACCAACAAGTTTCCTTTGTATGAAAATACTGAATTCTAATTAATATGTTCATTTATCTTTAGCAGCCAACAATATTTATCATCTTTATCAATTCTCTTCTCTCATTTTCTACTTCTGCATTCCAGTTTCCATTACCAATTGAGCCAAACTCAACTAAAATCCCCCTTTCTTCTCCCTCTCACCCTCTTTTATCATTGATTCCATTTGTGGTGTGATAAGAATTCAAAGCTTCAAAACAAAGCAGATTTCTTGGGGTTTATCCCTTGACGAACCTTCCCAAACTCTTTGTCATTGACAAACCCATCTTCTTCTCTTTACTCCACATGAATAGCCATTTTCATATGTTCCACCAATACATTCATGTTCAGATGCTGCTCTGCATAAAGGATGCTTTTGTTGGGTTGCTTGCCAAGCCAAGAAAAACCATTTTGGGTACCAGTTTTTGATTGTACACCATTTGTTAAATCATTTGCCTCAGTGATTAGAGGTCCAATATGGTAAATTGGGGAAGTTTATTTTAGGTATGGGAAGCAAACACCCTTTGCAATTGTCTTAACAACTATGGATTCCAACTATTCAAAAATGTTGTCTAGAATTCCATTCGATTTTGGAAGATGGTTATAAAAATATACGAAGTCCTGGTAAGCAGGATCATCTTTATCAAGCATTGGTTTAGATAACTGATGTTATTGTCGTTGAGTCGAATAAATCCAAAGCTTATGGCGGCGCCATTGCGAGTCAGGGTGATGTCGTCGATGACATGAGGGAAGCAGTGGAAAGTGTTGGATGGGTGGGATTGGGAGATTATGTAGATGGAGGAATTAATAGAGGGTATTTTAGGATTTTGTAGATGCACCGCTTGTGAAGCTTGACCCACTCGAGCTACCTTCCTTAAAATGATATCTATGGATTGTTAAGGTGAAGGCTTCACCGTCAATCATCACAAAACGTTGTGGAGGGACTCCTTCAACCTTTGATCTCATTTCAACAATGCCTTCGTTGTCCAACAAGCACGAAACAAAGAAGAATTCCTAGGGCTTCCTGCTGTACCATTCAGGGAAGACTTTAAGTCCTATGATGAGGGCTATATCCCTCCTCGATGCAGTGTCAATGAAGGGTTCAGGTTCAGGGCTGAAGAATCCCTTCTTCATGAGTTCTCTCTTCCTCTTCTTCCTCTGCTTCAAACGATGCCGTCAGACTTTTTTTCTTTTAGTTAAAATGGCGCCATTTTGAGCTTTGCCACACTAGCCATTCCAACACATTCCATGTCACCTTGCAAACTCACCACTTAACGGACCTAGACAAACTAAATTGGCAGACGGATCATAAATTGAATGACTAAATTAGCACAAAAGAAAATTAGGGATTAAAGTAACAATTTGAAAAAATTTTAAGGACCAAAAAGGGGTGTTACTCTTAAAAGATTGTATGACTATATTAGAGAAACTTTAGTAACTATATTCAGCTAAGAGAAAGAGCAAGAACATGATCTAAATACACATTCAATGTATAAGCCTAAGAAAAAATCATAAAAGGGCAACATTTGAGATGCAAAGGAACAACTTTGACCAACAACTAAGAAACATAGGAGTCCATTCAAATCACACCAAGGACACTGCTTCAAACTATTGGTAGAAATCACCAAGGCAATAAGACAAATATGATTGTATTGGAGAAACTCTAGTAATTGAATTTAGCCAAGAGAAAGAGCAAGAATAGACATAACATGATCTAAAAACACATTCAATATATAAGACTTAGATAAATCATAAAGAGCAACATTTGAGATGCAGAGGAACAACTCTGACCAACAACTGAGAAACATAGGAGTCCATTCAAATCTCACCAAGAACACTACTTCAAATTGTTGGTATAAATCACTAGGCCAATAAAACAAATATGACTGTATCAGATAGACTCTATTAACTATATTAAGGCAAGAGAAAGAACAAGACCAAATAGAACAGGATCTAAAAATACGTTCAATATATAAGACTTAGATAAATCATAAAGGACAACATTTGAGAAGCAGAGAAACAATTGAGAAGCATGAGAGTCCATTCAAATCTCACCAATAACACTTCTTCAAATTGCTGGTAGAAATCACCAAAACAATAAGACAAATATGATTGTATTCTTGAAACTCTATTAACTATATTCAGCCAAGAGAAAGAGCAAGAATAGACATAGCATGATCTAAGAACTCATTCAATAAATCAGAATTAGATAAACCATAAAGCTAAAAACATGAGATATATAACAACAACTATGACAAACAACTGAGAAACGAATTGACCTTACAAGGAGATTAAAAGAAAAAAAGTAACAAAGGAACACAGTTAGGAGCTCAAACTTAAAGAACTTCAACACATGAGGCACAAAAGAAAACAACTTAGTTCTACTATGTGTCAAGGAAGGCCTTCTAGTCAAGTTCTAATTGACTTGAAGACTATTTGTCCTCTTTGTCTAACTTTCCCGCCCATAGGACCCCTACTATCAACTTTTATTTCGATAAGTGTCAATTTAAGCCAATTTTGCAAGCTGGGCATTCAAGAATGGGTAACAGTTTTTGTGCTTGACATATAATACAATATTCTAATATGATTGTACTATGTAGTGTGATGAGGAAAATATAACAAAGATCCAGTGGGCAAAGGATAAACATCAAAAGCATATAACTTATATAAATCAATATATCATACTCTTACATCTGCGTTCCATAAAATGTTTGCATCCAAACATTGTTGGCATCTCTTAATCTCATCAGATAATCATTATATATATATATATTTAAAACACACAAATGCATGCAAACATTGTTATCATCTCTCTTCCATGTTTAAATAATTTTGTATACAAAAAGAAAATATTGATAGAATCAGGACACACAAATGAAATGCATCCTAAACCCTAATTTGAAAAAATTTTGATATTAGGTTATTCGAATGGAAATATATTAACAAAAGAAGCACATAGATTGAGCTCCAATTCAATAAAATGAATATCATTGAATAAATTAAGCGAATCGTTCAGTGGAAATATGATTAATTAAGAAATGAGGAAAATGAGAGAAATGGTGTAAACCATCAAGCTTGAGCGAAGAGGGAGAAAAGTAGTAGCAATAAATGCTCAACAATACAACGTCTCTTGACATCACACCAAACCCTATTTTAAAAACTAAAAATGCATCGTCAAGTCTGAAATGACAGAATGAAACCACAAATAAACAATTAAACAATGTTTTAAAAATCGGACCGGACCGGCTAGTTTGACCGGTCGGACCGGTACCCGGTTTGAAAAACGGTTCAGTTCAAAGGGTAGAACCGGTGGAGCGGTTTAACCGATAAAAATCGGTGTGAACCGATACCGGTTTTCAATAACCAGTCGGTTCACAAAATGTGCTTTTTTTTTTGGTTTTTCTGCTGAAACTACGTCATTTTATGTACTCTCTGAAATTGAAACCCTCAGCCTCACCCTCCTCTTCAATTTTTCCCCAATTCTCTTCTTCCCTCACTGACTCCCTCTCTTCAAGCTTGCTGGCACCGCTCTCTTCAAGCACCTTTGAAACTAAGGAAGACACTATAAGTCCAAGGACAAGTGAAGGAAGAGTATGATAGTATTCGCTGTGTCATCATAGCTACAGCTACGATAATGGACACTCTGGTCTGGATGTAGTACAAGCTCTGAAACTGCTAACTCAGAGAATATGCAAGAGATTTCAGGCCTCAAACTTCAGAAAAAGGAAACGCAAACATGAGAATGCAATATATAGGAAGCTCCTTTGTATGGAGGAAGAAGAGAAATGCCCATTTCACAAATACCACTTCCACATCCAACAATGAATCGAGTTGAAGTCAATCATAAAAACGTACACGTAATGGGAACATTGCTTTGACTAAATCATGAAAAGACATGCTCTGAGGTTGAAGAGAAATTATCCTCCACTCAACAAGAGACAGCCACCGAGTGCTATCAATCAAAGCGGAAGGCTCTTTGGCATTAATTAAGAGACATACACACACGTTAATTTTAACGTTGATGAGGCATTGCATTCTCAAGTGAAATTTTATTGAATTGAGAATATATCCATGTATAAATATGTGAAACAGCTGAAATTTAATTGCTAGAATTATTAGCAAAATAATTTGGTTAATAATTATTATTAGATAATATGTAATTTTTACCATTTTATTTAATGCAACAACTATGGTTAAATTGCAACAAATTACACTGAATGAGTTAATGTTTGTGTATTTGACTTATTTAGTTTATGATTATGGGTGATAACTTGTGTATTTTACTTATGTATTTGATTTTGATGGTTTTAAGATTATTTATTTTCATTTTTAAATTTTATATTTTCACTTATGAGTTAAGTTTGATGATTTGCTCTTGAATCCTCCATGTTTTCTTGTTAAATCTTTAATTTTGAAAAAAGTTTTGGTAAACCAGTTCGACCGGTATTTTTGGCCAAACCGGTTTGCTCATGGATCCGGTTTTTAAAACATTGCAGTTAAATATACAAAATGCAACATTTGCCGCCATCTATAAATGAAACGTCTGAAAGGAAGAGATGGTAGCATAGATATCCAAAAAACATGGAGATCTGGCCTCCAAGAGAAGCATTCCGCCAAGAAGAGGTCGATCAAGAAGGCAAGTAGAAATAGCAATAGCACCCTCACTAGCAGAAAAAAGGGCTTCAAATTAAAGATATATATTAGATTCCACGGCTATAAAGACTATTTACCTCTAATGCATATGCAAAAGTATGAGATGGCATCATGAAAATCGATATGAGAAAAGAGTGTTGTCACATCATTTTGATGGGGAAGAGTGGAAGCATTTCAATCAAACTTACCCATAGTTTGCATCAGAACCAAGAAATGTTAGATTAGGACTTTGTTTTGATAGTTTTAGTCCATTCAACATGAACTCTAAAGTCTACTCTTGTTGGCATGTAATTTTGATCCCATACAATCTTATTCCTAGGATGTGTATGAAGAGAGGATGCATGTTCGTAACTATAATAAGTTTTGGCCCACATAATTCAAAAGTAAGATAAATGTGTTCTTCCAGCATCTAATTGATGATCTTAAATTGTTATGGGATGAAGGTGTGGAAATGACATTTATAAAAAGAAAAATTTCTATCTGAAGGCTACTCTATTGTGGATTACCAATGACTTTCCTACTTATGGTATGTGTTCAAGTTGGCAAAAAGCAAGTTGATGGGGTTGTCTAGTTTGTATGGAAGGTTTGAAAGCATTTTATCTGCAACATGACCAAAAGACAGGTCACTTTGATTTTCATCGACAATTTTTGGCTATGGATCATATATTTCGTAAGAATAAGAATAACTTTTTAAAAAGTAACATTGAATTGGGTCAATTGCCTATGTGATACACGGGAGTTGAATTATTTGAACAAGTTATTCAATTTCCCAATATAACTGATACCAGATGAAGGAATCTTTTACTTGGCTATAGGGAGAGTCATAATCGAACTAAACGTAGTATCTTTTGGGACTTTTTGTGTTAGTGTGATTAGTTGAACCTGCCCAACATAAATCTCATGCATAAGGAGAGTAATGTGTTTCTAAGTATTTACGATATTGTTATAGATGTTAAAAGTAAGACAAAGGATAATGTAATGGCAAAGATAGATATACTTTTGTATTATAAACAAAATGCCTTAGAGCTGCAAGATAGGAGTAATGGAAAATTCATGAAATCCAAGGTGCAATACATTTTAAATATGGATTAGTAAAGAACAATATATGAGTTGGTACATGACTTGAAGCTTCTTGATGAATATACATCTAACTTGGGAAGATGTGTTGAAATAAGAAGTTGCACTTTGTCTAATATGAAGAGTTATAATTGTCATGTTTTCATAGTTATTCTTTTCACACATCTATTTGGGCACAAAATTGAAAACAAATAATTCTGGATTAGCTATTAGTGGAACAGGACACAATTAAACAAATACTTCATATCATGGAATTATATAAGAAATAATTGAGACAGAGTATCCATGAATCTCTATTAAGCAATTGAAACTCTTCAATTATAAATAGTTTGATCCTTCTAACATGAGTACAAGGATTTGCCTAAAGTATGGAATTATTGAGGTGAAGTTGAACATGAGATACAAGGGTAAGGATACATTTATCTTTGCCCAATAAGCCAAGCAAGTATATTTTACACATTCTCCTAACCCAAATCCTAATAAGAGAGATTGGTTGGTAGTGATTAAGACAAAGTCAAGGCGCACAATTGAATCACGGGATGTTTCATTCAAGGATGATAGAACACTACAGTTGACTCATGTCTATTCTCACAACTAAATTATAGATAATTTAAGAGATGTTAATGATAGGGTTGAAAAATTGAACAACATCACAAGTAATGCACTTGTTGAAGTTAATGATGAAGTGAAAGAACATAATGAAGAAAAAGAATAATCATATGATAACGAGCAACTCGTAACTAAAGAAGAACCTCCTAGTGGTTACATAGTTGAAAGTGATTGATTCTTAAGGTTTTATGGTTAAATATTTTGTTTTATAATTTGTGCTTTTACCTATTATTTAATGCCTCACTTACATATTCTATATTTCGTGTTCATTGATGTTGAGGAGCAACACATGTAGTCGTGGCATTGGTTCTCAATCAGAGTGTAGATATGCTTTTAGAGGGGGGGTGAAGAGGAGATCAAAACAATAAAACATGTAATACATGTTAAAACAGATTCATGGAATAACCAGTTTACACCTAAAACTTGTTTCTTATCTAGAATATCAAGTCATATATAACTAGATCAAATAATTAATCAAAATAGAGAATCAGTTTAAGCTCATATATATAACCAGTTTTGCAGCAAGCCAAACAAGCAGATTATCATAATAATAAAGAGAGTAAGGAGAAGAGATTTAGCATAGAATTTTTATAGTGGTTCAGTCAAACACTGAGTACGTTCACTCTCCCAAGGTTGGGGTTCCACTAACAACAAGGTTATTTAACCAAGCTTCTCCAAGCTTCTACAGTCTCTGGTTTCCAAATAGCTAATCAGAAACTCTCTCAAACTAGTTTACAATAGCTCACCAGCAACTCTTTAAACTAGATTCCTAAGAGCTAACCAGAAACTCTCTCCCTCTAACAAAGAAAGTAGATGTCACACCCCAGATTTCTCACTGGAAATCTGTTACAATAGTCCAAAAAACATAGCTTCTCTTTTTCTCTTCTTACTTTTCCAGATCTTGGGTCTTCAATTTATAGAAGTCCAAAGGAAGAAGATGACCATTTGAATTGTAAACAGAGTCTTCAATTCATATTTGTCAATTTGTGCTAAATTAGGAATCATTTTATTTCTCTTTAATTTTTTTCCTAATATAGCTCATTCTTAGAAAAACTTCATTTTATGTAATGCCAACATTTCTTTTCTGATTGATTACTTCCAAAGTCTACTCCTCAGATTGATTGATATTTTCTCTGGAATATTTCGAAATTCAAAATATCTTCAGACTTTCACTGCCACGTCAGCATAGGTGATCTTCTGTGAGGAATCAGTTCTGTACGAGAACTTGTTCTTGCTGAGTTTCCTCTTATTTGAATTTCTCTGATGGGCTTAATTCCAATGTCTCTAAAGTCCACTAATTGGTCTTGATGGACTAGGTTTCTGACTTGGAAAGGTCCTCAAGCTTTTCTTTAAGACTTCAACATTAGCATCTTTATTATATGTAGAACCATTACTTGCACTCGAGCTAGTTCTTTTGACTAGGCAACTTGTTAAGCTTTAAACTCAAGAACATCACTTAACCTGCTACTCAAATAGCCATTTGAGTAAACATAGGTTAGTGATAATTACGGCTATTTGTTATCATCAAAACTAGGGTTGAAAAATTGTGGACTCAACAATCTCCTCTTTTTTTATGATGACAAATGCCTAGAAAGATCTCCCCCTAGAAATATGTTTACTTCTAAAACTAGTTCTAATACTAGTTTTCACAAAATAGTTTCTCAGCATAAGGGTTTTTATAAGTATATTTTTAAGTACAGATCATCCAGACTATCTCAGATATCATATCAAAATCAGAGAATATGAGAGATATCAAGATATATAATCTTTTTAGCATATCTCCCTACTTGTGACTAATCTTTCCAATATTTTGTCCCCTTTGTCATTAGCAAAAAGGACTAAGGGAGCAACCTGCACAGGGAGTTAGTCAAAGTAGAAATAGAAATAATATTTAATCATCTTTCCAGAACTTCTCCCCTTTTGACCTTATCAAAAAGACCAAGTGAGTAACAAATACTAGATCCTGCAAAATGTCTTAGAACACCAATTAATATGATAAGATTCTTAAGCACAAAAGATGATCATATGGCAATTAAATATACTGCTATGCACACAAAAGAAACTACCTAGAAGACTATGAATGTGTAAGCCAAAATATAAATCCTGAGTGTTAATAGAGATTGGACATCATATATACACAGAATCAGGATGAAAAGGAGTGAAAGACCTTGAGATCATAAAGCTCCTTCTTGGTTGCAGCCAAATCTTCCTTAGCTGCTACCAATTTCTTTTTTTGTTCCAATTAATTTCTTTTCTATTACAACCAACTTTTGTTCCACAGAAGTGAATCTAGCAAAGCAATCCGCAACCTTGGACTAGAAAAAGTTAAGTCTCAGGCCAATTTGATTTGCTGGCTTAGTAGGATTTAGATGAGCTATCCAGGATGAAAGATCAATTGGCTTTGAAGGAGGAACTGGTTCTTGAACAAGCACTGATTTTGCCTATGGTTTTGGTTCTGGTTCAGATTCAAAAACTAATTTCCTTTAGCACTAGAGCCAGCATACTTGCCACTTTGCTAGAGAGTTTATTGAATGGTGCAGATGAAGAATCATAGATCACGAATGTAGTACTCTGCATATTTCCTTCAACAGCTTTGCCCTTGCCCATCATTCTTGCAGACTTCCTAAGATTTCCTTTATTTCTTATGGTAAAACCAGTTCTTACAAATTTTCAAAAGAGTATTAGCATATAACCAGTTTTCAAACAAGTTCAAAGACCAAAAAACAAGGAAATAACCAAGTTGTCTCAGCAAACTCTTATAAGCTAAGGACTTATATTTATTTCAATTGAACATTTATAGTCCTTAGCTATTACCAAAAATGCACAAAATGAAAATGCAAGATTATGCATTAAGCCTTCTACCAAATAAACATTATCTAAAAGAAGTTTGAGCTCATATCAACTTTACATACTCCCATGATTTTTCCTTTTGTCATTTTCTCCAAAAGTGACATCTCATGTATCTCTCTTCTTAAAATAGATGAATTTAGACAAGTCTCCAGTCATATACCTTGAATAGTCACTATCTAAGTGCTAGTAGTCACTCTTGGCTCTTAAAGCAAACCTAGAAACAAGTTTAAGAAGTTTTTGGTACCCAAACTGCTTTGAGTACTTGGTTGTTAGTAGCAATAGTACCCTTAGGTACCCAAATCATTTTCTTGGCAGCAACTAATTTCTTAAATGAGCTATTATAAACATGATGACCTTCATGACAGCAATAAAAGCACACTTTCTTGGAAGTGGAATGAGAACCCTGAGGCTTTGACAAATAAGTTTCTAGATAACTTTGATGATTGGGGTTCAAGATACCCTAAACCAACTTTGTCTTGCCCAAGCTTATGCCTTCCTAGCAAAATGTTCAAGTTATCATGCCCTTGAACAAACTTAGCTAGATCCTTTGACAACTCATCTACTTTCTTTCTGAAATCACTATTCCCTTTAAAAATAGAAGGAGTAAGACAATTATTCTTTTTAAAGAGATCATTTTCTTGTTTAATGGCATTAAGCTTTTGAATAAAATCAGAATTATTTTTCTTCAAAGATTCAATTTCTTTGAATTGCTCATTGATTATTTTCTTAAGGGCTTTAATCTTGGCAAGCCTATTTTCATGATCAAGAGCTAGTTCTTCAAAACCATCATTTAACTCTTCATAGGTAGGAGGAGGCTCAAGATCAAGATCAGAATCACTTACCTCTTCATTTTCGTTGCTGTTATGTGCCATGAAACAGTAATTGGCTAGGTTTTCCTCGTTCGAGTCATCACTGTTGGAGGTTGAATCTATATCACTCCATAAAGTGGTCATAGCCTTCTTGTTTCCTCTTTTATGGAACTCTTTCTTCTTAAGGTTAGGACAATTTGATTTGATATGCCCTAGCTTCTTGCATTCATAGCACACAATGGGGTCTTTACTAGTTTCATCTCTGGTGCTTCTAGATTAAAATTTCTTTATGTCATTTCGTCTTTTCATTTGTTGAAGAAATTTCTTTGAAACTAGAGTCACATCTTCATCACTGGAAACTAATTCTGTTGCATGAGAACTGGTTTCCTGAGTCGTGCTAGCAAGAGCTAGATTCTTCTTCTTGTTGTCTTTAAAACAATTTTCCTTTTCAAATAGCAACATTTGGTGTGTCTTTAACTATCCTCTCAACTAGTCCATGGTCATTTCATTTGTTTTAACAAATTGGAGGAGAACCGTGACCTTTGTTCCCCATTTTTCTATCAAGCACCTAAGCAGCTTCTTAACTTGCTCCTTTTGAGTGCATTCTTTACTAAGACTCTTGAGATTATTTATGATCCCAAGAAACCGAACAAAGAAAGATTACAGTGGTTTATCTTTCTCCATGTGAAACATTTCATATTGAGATCTAAAGATATCAATTTTAGCTTCCTTCACATGGCTTGTTCCTTCATGTATAGCTTCGAGTTGGTCCAACATCTCCTTTGTTGAATTGCATAAAGCTATGTGCTCATACTCCTTTGGAGAAACAGCACATACTATATTGTATCTAGCTTTGGAGTTCAAGGTGTACATGAGTTGATGTTCGGTGGTGAACTCACTTTCCCCCTTTGGAACTTGTACACCATAAACTATCTTCATTGGTTGTGTCATCCTATTTCTTAATATAGCTTAGACCTTGAAATCTAAAGATTCTAAATACATCTCCATCCTTTCCTTCTAATATTTGTAGCTATCACCATTGAAGTATGGTGGTTAGTGCAGAGAATGAGATTCAGTTTGCATACATAGCATATCCATGGTACCTACAAAAATTAAAGCTTTTATTTCTTTAACTCAAGGTGGTTAAATCTACTAAAAGAGCACCATGCTCTGATACCAATTGAGAGTGTAAGTATGCTCTTAGAGGGGGTGAATAGGAGATTAAAACAATAAAACATGTAATCGCATATTAAAACATATTTCTGGAATAACTAGTTTACACTTGAAACTTCTTTCAAAGCTAGTTATCTAAAAACCTAGAAATAACTTAGCATAAGCAAATCTTGAAGAGAATAAATATTTAATAGAGATTTACTCAGTAGCTTATCTAGAATATCAAGATCATATATAACCAGATTAAATAATTAATCAAAATAGAGAATCGGTTTAAGCTCATATATATAACCAATTTTGTAGCAAGCCAAACATGCAGATTATCAGAATAATAAAGAGAGTAAGGAGAAGAGATTTAGCATAGAATTTTTATAGTGGTTCAACCAAACACTGCCTACGTCCACTCTCCCAAGGCTGAGTTTCCACTAGCAACGAGGTTATTTGTCGAAGCTTCTCCAAGCTTTTACACATCTTGATTTCTAAAGAGTTAACCAGAAACTCTCTCAAATTGGTTTTTACAAGAGCTCGCCAGTAACTCTCTAAACTAGTTTCCTAAGAGCTAACCAGAAACTCTCTCCCTCTGACAAAGAAATTAGAGGTCACACCCTAGATTCCCCACTAAAATTCTGTTACAATAATAAAAAAAAAAAAAAAACGTAGTCCTAAAAATAACAACTCTCACAAGAAATATAATAAGTAGTTTTTGAGTTGACAGAAGAGCATGAAACTGGTTGTATGACAGAATATGATTCTTGCTTGATAGCTTCTCTTTTTCTCTTCTAACTTTTCCAGACCTTGGGTCTTCAATTTATAGGAGTCTAGAGGAAGAAGATGACCATTTGAATTGTAGATAGAGTCTTCAATTCATAGTTGTCAATTTGTGCTAAATTAGGAATCCTTTTATTTCTCTTTGATTTTTTTTTCCTAGTATAGCTCCTCCTTTAAAAGACTTCCTTTTATATAATTCTAACAACTCTTTTATGATTGATTGCTTCCAAAGTCTACTCCTCTGATTGATTGATATTTTCTCTTGAATATTCTTTAAAATTTAAAATATCTTCAGACTTTCACTGCCATGTCAACATAGGTGATCTTTTGTGAGGAACCAGTTCTATACGAGAACTTGTTCTTCCCGAGTTTCCTCTTATTTGAATTTCTCTGATGGGCTTCCTTCCAACGTCTCTAAAGTCCACTAATATTTTGCATATTATACCTTTAAGTGTCATGTTTTATCAATGAATTCTTACTTAGATTTGAGAAAATTTACTTTAAACATGGCACTTAACTCATATATTTGTGTTTCAGGTGTTTCTCTGGTTGATTAAGCAAAAGGAAGAATTCTATGGACTTTCTAGAGCAAAAAGGCAGAAGAATCGAAATAATTCTTAGTGTAGACAGGGGACACAACCACGAACACGGCCGTGTCCATGCCCGTGTGATGAAAATTATTTTTATATATTAATTAATCCTCATTTTTAACCTCCTAATCCTATTTTGGGCTTATTTGATTAGGCTTGGGTCATATTTCATTAATTATGTTCAAATTGGGCTTAAGTGTGTTTTTCAGCATTATTAGGGTTTTGACACTATTCTGTATTTCGGGTATATATTTAGTTCTGATATCTAAAAATTGTGATTCTTGCCTTTTAGGAAAGTTAAGAGGATTATCTACAACTTTCATTTAAACCTCCAAGGCCAATTTAGACGTTCAGTGGGTCAAATGTAACCCGGAAGTCAGAGTAGAGTTGCTGCCGCTGGATCCTAACCCGCATGCAGTGCTAGGACCATAACTTGTTCTGTACATGTCGTATAGACTTGAAACTAGTCCCATTGGAAAGATAACACACAGGGCTTCAATTTTTATGAAGGGAAGTTCAACAAATTATGAAGTTAAGATGGTCTTATTTCCTGTCGAAAATGACTGATTAGTCTAGAGATCTATATGGACCTAGATGGACTTAAATAGGCTTAACTTCCTCAATTCAGGCCCAATTAGGCCCAAACCGGAGCCCATTTGAAGCTGAGGTCCAGAGGTTTAAACTAGGTTAGGGGTAAATTAGGTGTGCATAAAAGTTAGAAAGTTATAAGCAAAGAAAGGAGGCAGATGAGTTATCATTGCTAGACTAGGCAGCTTTTGTTTTTTCTCTTAAAAATTCTGGAGCTCTTTGATTTATGACTGCACTTCTCCATTGGAGCTTGGATTTCATGACCATGGAGGAGTAGAATCCTTGTAACCAAGTTAGACTCCTGATTAAATTCGGTTTTGATTTTGAGATTATGTTCTTAATTAGATTAAACTTAATGCAATTTCTTCTTCTTTGAATTTCTACCTTGCTTTAATCTTTGTATGAATTCATGGAGATCTTTGTGATTGATCAATCTTTAATCTGTGGTTAGAATTCAAAGAAGCTATGCTATGTTAACTGATGTTCGGTTTTTAGATTAATCACTAAT
This sequence comes from Cercis canadensis, assembly GCA_003255065.1. NCBI lineage: Eukaryota > Viridiplantae > Streptophyta > Magnoliopsida > Fabales > Fabaceae > Cercis > Cercis canadensis. Next base: position 133,586 of record QAOA01002492.1, read on the forward strand.
TGCTTAGTCTTTGTGAGTACAAGATTAGTGATTGTATGTGGTTAATCGAATTCTAAGTAATAACTTAGTAGGAATAATTAGTCACAATTAGAGATTTCGGTTGTGATTAAACTCAATTAGCATTGCTACATTAAGACTTAATCACTCATGTTAATCTAGGATGAATCAAACCGGTTTTTGATGGATGTCTAGCTAGGTTACGCCTTTAATCAACTACATTAATCTTTATTTAATTCTGTAATTTACTATTATAATCTTGTTTCAAAAATCCCCTATTTTTAACTTAAAATTATTGATTACACATTGCATTCCTTGTGAGACAAACTCAGATTATGCCCTCTATTGCATTCTAATTAAGGGATTCGGTTTAATTTAATTGGTTAAGCGACAACACCAATCAAATTTTGGCGCCGTTGCCGGGGAATGTTAATGTTAGTTGATGATTTTAAGTTCATTGTGTGAATTCTAGTCATTTGCTCCCATTTCCCCCTTGTTTTCCTTGCATTTTGGCTTGATTCACTAATTTTCGCGTGTACTGTTTCGGCCAAAATATTTTGCTCCGATTGACCTGAAACTTGGTCAGTTGAAGGAAAAAGGGGCCAACAATCAATAGTCACAACCTATGGCTGTGAGGTCTGCGTTTTTAAGTCAAATTCCACTGTTTCAAAATTTGTGAAGAACACGACCAAGAATGAGAAGAGACACGCTTGTGTTAAGGATATATTCGTAGTCCAGAGAAGATCCTGAGATGAACACGCCCCCTGCTAGAGAGAACACGATCGTGTTTGTGGCCATGTTTAAGGTCCAAAGAGGGAATGTAAGTGACACGCCCAGAAACCATTAATGAACACGGCTGTGTCCAAGCCGTGTTCGAGCTTCTGAAGGTGAAACCCTAGAATTCGAAGTAGTATATATATGCACCTAAGAGGGAAAGTAAGGAGCTCCATCTTTTGGACATCAAGAGGTAGATTTTAGAGCCAGAGGCGGCAGCCCAACCCTAGAGGGTTGAAGAAGAACAAGATAGAAGATCAACCCCTTGAAAGAACTTCATGAGAATGAATTTTTCTGATTCTATCTTGTCTTCTATGTATTTTTTTATTTAGATTTTATCATGAACTAATTTGTAAAGCTTTAGATAGGATGATTCCTAGACTACATCTGAACTTTTCTTCCTTTGATTTAATGAGAATATACCTTTTATTTCTTGGAATTGTCTATGATTATTATTTGTGTTGAGTTAATGAAGCATGCCATTAATTTAACACCAGATTTCAGTTTATAGATTGAGAAATTGTAAATTGAACAAGATCACTTGTAGGCAGTGGGATTTGATTGGAATCACTAGAGATAGGGTTCACATAAGTCCTCTGATTTGAGTCAATGTACTAAGGGAATTCACAAAGCACGAATTAATGCATTCTTGGTGGTTTTGATTAGGAAGAGATTTCACTCAATCAATCTAGGAATCTTATTGCTTGAGAAAGATTAAGGCATAATTTAGGAATTTCCATCAATCTAAGTAAAGAATTGGTAACCATTGAGTTAAAGATGAAAGTGCAATGTTAGATTTTAGGGGATTCTTATCTAGACCTATCTTTCCCAATTGATAAATCTATCAAATTCATTGTTATTATTTTCTTGTCTTATTTATATTAGTTTAGATTAAGTAGTTCATTTATTAAACCACAATTCTAAGATTAGATAATAGAAAAAGGATTACTACTAATAGCTATAGTTCCTCGTGGGAATGATATATGTACTCGGTTAAGCTATTCTACAAAACGATAGGTACACTTGCCTAGAGTGATTATAGAATTGATTGAATTGAATACAATTCTAAATCAAAACATCAATTTTTTGGCGCCGTTGCGGGGAACTATAATATTAGGAACGTTTACTTTCTATTACTCTAGTCATTGTATTTTCTGTAGATAATTTCTGTTTATCATGGCTGAGCATCAAAGACAACGAACCATGTGAGATTATGGAAGGCCATCGCTTACTGGAACTGAGTCCAGCATAACCAGACCTCCGGTGAATGCCAACATCTTTGAAGTCAAACCGAACATCATTCAGATGGTACAATAGCTTGTGCAATTCAATGGATTATCGGATGAAGACCCTTAGTACCTAGGTCCAGCTAAATGATTGTAAAGAAGCGCTTCTTGGGAGGCAACCCAAGCTTTTTATCCTTTCTCCTTTACTTTCCATTTCATTTTTGTCTTAGTAACTTACCTCTTTCCTTGCATATTTCCATAGCAAGCTGTCTTTATGTTTTTATTTCCTTTAGTTATATTTTGCTTGGTTGGTGTGATAGTTTTACTTGCAAAAAATTTGTTGATACAAGGCAAAAGTAAGGCTCTCGACCATGCCAGTGATGGGCGCTAGCCACACAGCAAGTAACAGTGAAGAACACGGGGCAGGAACATGGGCGTGTTGTACCCCGTGTGCGTCTTACAGAAACTCCGACTAGAGAACATGACCAGTGACATAGCCATGTCGATTGCACAGAATGAGACCATCCTGGAACACGCCCATGTCCATTCTAGGAAACAAACATGATGAAGTGTACCGAGGAATCACAGCAACACCGTGAAAAGCTACAGCCTAGGAAGAATCGCCCTACGCCTCAAGAGTCACCTTTTCCACCTGCCAAGAGGAGAAGATCCAGAGCTGTTGATACCTTAATTCACCATTTCCTTAGATTCCAAGGCGTTGAGCACAAGGAGCGGCTAGCCAAGCTTTCAGCAAAGCCATTCGAACCCAGCTGCTACCCAAACTGGCTCGTGCTACAGGAGTTAGGCCTGGAACAGGAGGTGCGCCATTTACTCAGCTCCAGCCAATGGAGCAATGATGTTCACTTTTATGAACTCGTATTCAATTGAAACAATGCTACAAACATTCTAGGCAAGTATACCTATTGTTTTGTAGAATAGCTTGATTAAGTACGAATGTCGATCCCACGAGGAACTATAGCTATTAGTAGTAATCCTTTTTCTATTATTTAATCTTAGAATTGTGGGTTAATAAGAGAAATCAATTAATCTAAATTAAATGAATGAATCAGGAAAGACGATAACAAAGAATTTGATAGATTTATCGAATGAGTAGGATGAGTCAGAATAGGAATTTTCCTATGACATACATTGCATTCTCATATTTAACTCAATGATCGACACTTCTCTACTTGGACTGATGAGAATTCCAGAATTATGCCTCAATCTTTCTCAAGTAATAAGACATCTATTCCTAGGTTGATTGACTGAAATCTCTTCACAATCAAAACCTCCAAGAATGCATTAATTCGTGTTCTATGAATTCCCTTAGTACATTGGCTTAAATCAGAAGATTCATGTGAATCCTATCTCTAGTGATTCCAAGCAAATCCCACTGTCTACAAATGATCTAAATCAATTTATAATTTCTCAATATATAAATTGAAATCTGGTATTAAATCAGTAGCATGCTTTGTCAACTTAACACAAATAGCAATCATAGACAATTCTAAGAAATGAAGGCATATTCTCATTAATTCAAAAGGAGAATAGTACAATTGTACTTCTAGGGTTCATCCTAACTAACTTTTACAAATCAGTTCACGATAAAATCTGAATCAACAAAATACAGAGAAGACAAGATAGAATCAGGAAAACTCATTCTCATGAAGTCCCTTTAAGTAGTTGATCTTCTATCTTGCTCTTCTCCAATCTTCCAAAGTGCTCCTACTGCACCTGACCTCTGATGTCGCCCAAAATCTCTAAGTGTTCGACTATCAAAAGATGTCTCCCCCTTTTCCTCAAGTTCACATATATACTCCATCTAATTCTAGGGTTTCACCCTTCAAATGCTCGAACACAGCCACGACACGGCCGTGTTCACTTACAGTAGCTGGGCGTGTCACTTAAATGCCTCGAAGGGACCTTAGACACGGCCAAAGACACGGTCGTGTTCACTTCTTCTTCAGCCCGTGTTCAAACCAACATGGCCGTGTCTCTGTAGGGGAGGGGCGTGTTCCACTCAAGGAGATTCTCTGGAGGAAAGACACGATCATGGACACGGGCGTGTTCATTACAAGGCTTGGCCGTGTTCCTTAGCAACTGGAGCAGGACTCTCTGGAGGTCAGACACGGCCATGGACACGGGCTTGTCTAAGCCGTGTCCCCTGTATGGACTTCATGATCTGGTGGTTTTACTCCAGAAACTCCCTAAAACTCTTCCTCTTGCTTGATCAACCAGAGAAACACCTGAAAGACAAATAGTAGGGATATGTATCATGTTTAAAGCAAATTGTGCTCGAATCTGAGTAGGAAACCATTGATAAACATGGAACTTAACAACATAAAAAGCACATATCAAGCAACATCTTTGAGCTCCGAAAGCCGGCATACCAAGAACTCACTTTGGAGTTTCTCGCCACAGTGGAGATCAATGCCACATTCACAGACTCCCACACTACGTGGCATGAGCCAGACACCATCAGATTCCGACTGGGCACATTCATGTAGAGTATGAGCCTCCAGGAGTTCACAAAGGCAGCAGGATTAGCTGAGCAGGGGTTCGCCTATGACTCCTACAACATGGACTGGCACTCACCTACCACAGAGCTTACGAACTACTGGAGGACCATCAGTACTAAGGCCACATATGAGACTAGGAGGTCTAAGGCCTCCACTCTTCGATCTCCCGCCATCCGCTTCGTCCAGAAACTCCTAGTTCATTCTTTGACTGCGAGGAGGGAGAGCACTGGAGTCGTCAGCAAGAGAGACCTGTTCTACCTCCAGTGCATTCACGAGCAGCATCATTGCCACCTGGGATACGCATTCATTCAGCTGGTCAGAGGCTACCTACAGCGAGGGAACTTCATATCCATAGGTGGTGGATCTGTCATCACCCGTCTAGCCCGAAACCTTAACCTCTTAGGTGAGGAGTCCACTCTCACTGTGGCCTGCAAGCCTTTGCCGCTAGGGATGGACACACTGAAGGCCATAGGGATGGTCGAGCGCCACACGGACATTCAAGGCACATACCTCACTCTAGTTGGTGCTCCACCACGTGCGGTCCCCGAGGCACCACCAGCAGAGGGACCATCCACATATGCCCCCGGGGAGCCCCAAGCTAATGAACCGCCAGCAAGCCAACCCGAGCACCAACCTACAGATGGCCCCAGCACATCAGCCCCTTCATCCTTACAACCCTTTCCGGGAGTCCCCTTCACTTCACCCGAGGAGGAGGATCGTAAACCCACACCCGTTGAGCGGCAGTTGAGCCGCATCGAAATTGAAGTAGATGGGACGAGGGCCCGACTCAACACCGTCATCATGGACCACCACCAGATGCACCATGATATGCTCCAATGGATGTCCTATGCGTGAGCACACCACCAGTGGGTAGAGTCCACCTTGCAGATGATGTGCCAAAGTATGGCACTTCAACCACCATCACCACCCAGCTCACCTCGTTTCCATGACGCAAAGGACGATGTAGACCTAGCTCCTTCGGTCAAACCGGTTCGTCCTCCACACACCACCTCCCAAGCGCCACCACCTGAGTCACCGGCTACTCCGCCAACCAACTTGCTTTCTGAACCACCTTCTGAGCATTCTGGAGACCAACCTAGGGAGTAGTTTATTTTTCCTTATTTCTTTTTGTAATTTATTTTGACATGACTTTAACAATTCATTATTTTAGTAATTTTTAATAGTTCTCGATCTTTTCTCGCTATTTCTAGTTGTAACATTCTTTTTGCAGCCTCACCTTCCGCCTCACTGGGATGTCACCTTCACCTGCCCAAACATCAAGACCCTCTTCACTGAGGGAGTATCTGTCCTCTTATTTTAACTTTCCATACATTGAGGATAATGTGTTACTTAAGTGTGAGGGGAGTATTCATTGTGCTTTAATCTGGAATGCTTTAACATGGTAAAACTGAACAAGTTGTGAATGTCTGACGTAATTCAAACTAGAACATTATGCTCTTGAAGTGATATTCCGTGGAATTTTGCTTTTCTGTGCTATTTTATTATTGCTTAATACCTTGCCCTTTAGCTAGCTGCATTATGAGGTAACCATTTAGATTCAGTGGATCTGGAATTTTGAAATACAACCTTGTAGTAGTTAACCCTAAGTGTCTGATTTGGATAATACCCTGTGTTTTCATTCTTAAAAAAAAATTGAGTAGTTGTTTTGAGCATAGTGGGGCTTTGCTCCTCTACCTTCTGTGCTTGAAACTAGAGAAGGATAGGAGCATGTCATTGAAGCATAACTAGTTAAATATGGGTCGCAGGCAAAGATCGGACACCACATCCTAGGACCCCTAACTATGCAAGAAAAGAAAAAAAAAATAGCACACTTGAGTTCTTAGCATTAAGTATTTATATTTCTGTCTATGATTAGAACATAGTAAAAAGCATAGGATAATTCTATTCAGATGCAGAGGGGTGAGCTTAGACAATTTTGTGGTTNTAGTAATTTTTAATAGTTCTCGATCTTTTCTCACTATTTCTAGTTGTAACATTCTTTTTGCAGCCTCACCTTCCGCCTCACTGGGATGTCACCTTCACCTGCCCGAACATCAAGACCCTCTTCACTGAGGGAGTATCTGTCCTCTTATTTTAACTTTCCATACATTGAGGATAATGTGTTACTTAAGTGTGAGGGGGGTATTCATTGTGCTTTAATCTGGAATGCTTTAACATGGTAGAACTGAACAAGTTGTGAATGTCTGACGTAGAATTTTGCTTTTCTGTGCTATTTTATTATTGCTTAATACCTTGCCCTTTAGCTAGCTGCATTATGAGGTAACCATTTAGATTCAGTGGATCTGGAACTTTGAAATACAACCTTGTAGTAGTTAACCCTAAGTGTCTGATTTGGATAATACCCTGTGTTTTCATTCTTAAAAAAATTGAGTAGTTGTTTTGAGCATAGTGGGGCTTTGCTCCTCTACCTTATGTGCTTGAAACTAGAGAAGGATATGAGCATGTCATTGAAGCATAACTAGTTAAATATGGGTCGCAGGCAAAGATCGGACACCACATCCTAGGACCCCTAACTATGCAAGAAAAGAAAAAAATAATAGCACACTTGAGTTCTTAGCATTAAGTATTTATATTTCTGTCTATGATTAGAACATAGTAAAAAGCATAGGATAATTCTATTCAAATGCAGAGGGGTGAGCTTAGACAATTTTGTGGTTCAATAACCGGGTTCATGAGCTGAGTATAGGAACTGAATAATGCAGCTGTTTAGGGTAAAGTACAACATAAACTTCTTTGAACTGAATTGTTTTCCCAAGGATAGAGCTTGTAAAGAGACTTGTTCTGATTTGAATTGCTTAAGGACAAGCAATTGCTTAAGTGTGGGGGGATTTGATATTTGCCTATTATACCTTTAAGTGCCATGTTTTATCAATGGATTCTTACTTAGATTTGAGCAAATTCACTTTAAACATAACACTTAACTCATATATTTGTGTTTTAGGTGTTTCTCTGGTTGGTCAAGCAAAAGGAAGAACTCTATGGACTTTCTGGAGCAAAAGGGCAGAAGAATCAAAATAATTTGAAGTGCAAACAGGGGACACGGCCATGAACACGGCCGTGTCCATGCCCGTGTCTGGCTTCCAGAATCTTTGCTTCAGAATTTGTGAAGAACACAGCCAGGAATGAGAAGAGACACGCCTGTGTTAAGGCCATATTCGCAGTCAAGAGAATATCCTGAGATGAACATGCCCCCTGCTAGAGAAAACACATTCGGTTTTGTGGCCGTGTTTGAGGTCCAAATAGGGAATGTAAATGACATGCCCAGAAACCATTAATGAACACGGCTATGTCCAGGCTGTGTTTGAGCTTCTGAAGGTGAAACCCTAGAATTCGAAGTAGTATATATATGCACCTAAGAGGGAAAGTAAGGAGCTCCGTCTTTTGGACATCAAGACGCAGATTTCAGAGCCAGAGGTGGCAGCTCAACCTTAGAGGGTTGAAGAAGAATAAGATAGAAGATCAACCCCTTGAATGAACTTCATGAGAATGAGTTTTTCTGATTCTATCTTGTCTTCTATGTATTTTGTTAATTCATATTTTATCTTGAACTAATTTGTAAATGTTTAGATAGGATGAACCTTAAACTACATCTGAACTCTTTTCCTTTGATTTAATGAGAATATATCTTTCATTTCTTGGAATTGTCTATGATTATTATTTGTGTTGAGTTGATGAAGCATGTCATTGATTTAACGCCAGATTTCAGTTTATAGATTGAGAAATTGTAAATTGAACAAGATCACTAGTAGGCAATGGGATTTGCTTGGAATCACTAGAGATAGGGTTCACATAAGTCATCTAATTTAAGTCAATGTACTAAGGGAATTCACAAAGCACAAATTAATGCATTCTTAGGGGTTTTGATTAGGAAGAGATGTCACTCAATCAACCTAGGAATAGATGTCTTATTTATTGAGAAATATGAAGGCATAATTTAGGAATTTCCATCAATCTAAGTAAAGAATTGGTGACCATTGAGTTAAAGATGAAAGTGCAATGTTAGATTCTAAGGGGATTCTTATCTAGACCTATCCTTCCCAATTGATAAATCTGTCAAATTCATTGTTATTATTTTCTTGTCTTGTTTATATTAGTTTAGACTAAGTAGTTCATTTATTAAACCACAATTTTGAGATTAGATAATGGAAAAAGGATTACTACTAATAGCTATAGTTCCTCGTGGAAATGATATTCATACTCGATCAAGCTATTCTACAAAACAATAGGTACACTTGCTTAGAGTGATTGTAGTATTGATTTAATTGAATACAATTCTAAATCGAAACACATCATCCACTAACTGGTCCTGATGGACTAGACTTTTGACTTGGAAAAGTCCACTAGCTTTTCTTTGAGACTTCAATGTCAGCATCTTTATTATATGTAAAACCAGTAGTTGCACTTGCACTCGAGCTGATTCTTTTGACTAGGAAACTGGTTATGCTTTAGACTCAAGAACATCACTTAACCTGTTACTAAAATAGTCATTTGAGCAAATGTAGGTTAGTGATAATTACGATGATATGTTATCATCAAAACTAGGGTTGGAGAACTGTGGACTTAACACTCAAGGCAAAGGGAGAGTTCTTATTGCATCATCATCTTCTCTCGCACCCACAAACACTCATTCTGACTACATTTTGTCTCCTATTCTCATCTGATCCATCCCACTACATCTAGCACATCATTTATTGGCTTAAGGTTCTTCTTTAACACCTAGGGCCAATGCGTGCGAGGTGTGGATCGATTAATAGTAGGATGTGGGTTCAACTATATGAGCAATATGATGTCCAAACTTGATCTTTATTGTTGTAATTTTTATTACTATTCTCATAATTATATGTTCTATATATAATAATATTAATCAATTATGTTATACATGTTCCTACCTTCTAGTGACACGGTTGGTATTATTTACTCGATAATTAAGACCAAGTATGAACAACCGTGGACGGGCTGACGTAACGTTCCCAAAGAGGTGACAAATTTGTAGTGGGGCGAATTTAAGGTGATACAAAAACTTCATTGTCTAATTTACATCTAATGTTTATTAATTGTGTTAGGTGATCGACTAACTAATTTGTCTCCTCCATTAGTTCAGAAACATTGTAGGTGGGATCCATAACATGACTCATATATGAAATTTCTTTTATTACTTCCACATATAAGAATTGACTCATATTAATCAAACATCTATTCTTTGGTAAATCCAACTCTAAAAGGAGGATGTAATATCTTTGCTTAGAAAACAATGATACAATCAATTTCCTACGAAAGGAAATTGCTCATGTTTGGGCTATGCTTAAGAAGACCCAACCTAAAGAGGATAACATAACTCAGTCTCATTTTCAATTCCCCCTATATGTAATCAGATTTGGTTTCACTTCACCTAAATAAAATAAATATAAAATTACCATGGCTACATTTATATAGCTTATATTATCAAAGGACACATAAAAGAAAGGATTTCTCTATTGTGTATATTTGGCTTCTAAATCCAATTGTAAGAGGGGTTTAAATTATATGAGTTGGTAGCTGGGAAGTAAGTATATTTAATAGTGAATTTTCCATTACAAGTGTTTGGCCAGCAAGGTTTATCGCTAAAGGAGTTAGTTAGGGATATTAGGATGGCTAATATTTGGGCAATTATGTGTTGATTGAGATGGAAAGGAATATTGGACAAGTTCCACTTACCATTGGATTCTAATAAGGAAATAACTATGAAGTTTAGCGTGGATCAAATGGGATTCCAACATTATTAATTTTACTCCTCCACTTCATCACTTCTTACTTGGTTAAGCTCGAACGCATATGTTAATTATATAATTGGTGCATTGAATTCAAAAAAATCTTCATTCAAATGAGCAACTAGAAAAGAAAGTTACCTACAAGCATGCCTAAGAGCAACAAATATGACATTCTTATATTGTTGATGTTGTTGGTAGATTGGTTCTTCTATGCTTGGTTCACCTAATTTAACATCATTACACCAACGCTAGAGAATGCACCAAGGAGGTACTGATTCATTGCTTGATATTACCAACATAAAATAGCAAAATACTTAAACATGGCACATGTACAACAAATCCTCACTTTGGCACTATCAAAAAGAACTTCCCACTGTCTCCCACCCTGTCATCCATTTTAATAATGAACTCTAATGAACCAACACACAGTGTACAATATTTTATGATGCATTTGTCTACGTTTCTTAATTATTGAATGAAAATTTTATGAGTCTTCATAGTATAAATAATTGCTGCACTAAACGTAAGTGATTTGAATTGAGAAATCAATCTTGGTTCTCCATAAACTGTGTAGTACTCATTTTCTAATTTATTGTTCCTCGTGAATTTTAATGAACGATCAAAGTATTAAATGAACTCCAATAAGTTAAGCCTTGAATTTACATACTTCCCACAACTCCCTCTTTTCATACACTTCATCCACCCATGAATGTCATTCTACACTAAATTCCTCAAATAGGCCTTTCAACCTCTCTTCAAATTTCACTATATCAACATTTGCTATCATTAATTTTCCATACACCTTAGTAAAATAACCATCACCAATGTTGGTCTATGAATTTCCCTGCAAATATTATGCGCACAGCCAGTGGTGGACATATGGAAAGACACACTTGATCGCATTCTTTATTGAACAATCACCATCAGTGACAGCAGAAATTGGTCTTGCACCATCTATAGTTTCAATCAATGTCTCAAGCACCACTAGTATGTATCATCTAGTTCATCACTAAAAAGACAAAAAGCAAATACTATTAATTGTAGATGGTGATTTATGCCAATAAATTCAACTAGTGGCATGTTATACTTGTTCTTTTTGTATGTTGAATCAAAAGCAATAATATCACCAAACAACTTGAAATTCCGCCGACCAATCTCATTAGCCCATAATATGTTCCTTAAATGTCATGTATTATCAGTATATTGTGACATATTTCAAAATTATGTTATCAAAACAGCAAAACAGACAATATTAGTCAAAAAATTAATATAAGTTGTATTAAACAATCTCCAAAAGATGAAACTTTAATAATTGAAGTCAACACTGAAAATTCTCAGTCATTAACCCCTAAAAGGTTAAGACATGATGAAATTTCATATAAGAATTAGAAGATGTTGTCCCTCCTAGAACTCAAGAAATTCTAGAATTAAATCATATTATAACATCTCCTTCAGGGAATGTTACTCTTAAGTTCAATAGATCAAATTTTGCAAGATATGAATCATCAACTCATTATAGTTTTGCTAAAAGATCAGTAGATTTCTCATCCATAAATTCATCAAAAATAAATTTTAAGCCTATAATTCCAAAATATGTTTACCAAGAAACTCAAAATTCAGACTCACCAAATATGTCTCCACTTAGGTCAGATTTTCATTATCAACTTAATGTCATATCAAAAGAATTCCAAATAGATAAAGAATATCTTAAAGAAGAATCCATGAAAAATTCTAATAAAAAGAAAATAGATTGGTATTTCAAAAGATTTGATAAATATACAACAAATACATTCAAAATATTTTATTATCATGAATTAAATGTTATGGAAATCAATATGCCTTTCTTCGAATGGTTCGAAGATTATGCTGAAAGACATGATATATTTTATCCTTATTCAAAGTCCAAGACTATTAATACAAATACTATGATAAGTCAAAATTGAAAAACTTCATCCAATACAACTGTTACTTCAGTCCATCCTCCTTTTGAAGAGATTACTGTATAAAATATTCATAATGAAGATGTAGTAGCCTCACCATTCAAAATGACAAATGGTCTAGACAAGGATAACTCTTCAGTAAAAGATATAAAAAATNGTCAAAATTGAAAAACTTCATCCATTACAACTGTTACTTCAGTCCATCCTCCTTTTGAAGAGATTACTGTATAAAATATTCATAATGAAGATATAGTAGCCTCACCATTCAAAATGACAAATGGTCTAGACAAGGATAACTCTTCAGTAAAAGATATAAAAAATATACAGTATCAAAATAATTATACAAATCAAATACTCAAAACTGTGTTAGATCAAATGACCAAAATTGAGAATCGACTATCTTCCTCTTATTCCTTAGGATTTCCTTCCTTAGGTCCTTCTTCCTTAGGATCTCATTCTTCTCCTTCAACCTCTTTCACAAATTCAAACATTCAACAACCTATTTGTAGGATACCAAATTTTTCAAAAATAAAAGATATTAGATTTAAAAATGAAAAAACATTAAATCTAATAGTAGAAAAGTTCAAGAATTTAGAAAAAGATAAGAAACAATCAATAATGAAGAAGAAGATTTAATAATAAATAAACTCAAACAAAATTCAAAATTAAAATAAAGAACATACCAAACTATGAATTATTATCCAAGATCTACCATTCCTGATATTCAATATGAAGAAATAAATCAATATGTCCATTCAAGCTATGATGGAAATAGTATTTATGAAAGGAATAATGATAATGATGTAGTGTAGAAGGATTGGCACTTCATGGCAAAGATAAAACTCCCAAAGTTGACAAAAAAAAAGTCAACAACATCCATTTTTGACAAAAGAGTACACTTTTCTAAAAGGAAACGACCTTCTGAGCAAAACGACATTTTCTCATTTTTAGGGTTATTTTCATAATTTTCATTATGTATGGACCTTTTCATAATTTTGTTATTTCCTGCATCTAGGATTTTTCTTTACAAGTGTTTGTAAAACCTTTTGAGGGACATATTTTTTATTGAATAAACAGTTTGAGATTTCTCATCAATTCTTAGTCTCAACCTCTTGGTATTATGTGGAATCAACTAATTGTTGAATTTTGTACAGTTCCATCATGTACGCTGCATTAGACTGTATGAGTGAACATGAAATATTAAATCATACAAATAAAATTCTCATGGCAGTTTATGCTTTTAGAGTCAAAATTCCTTTAGCAGATTTAAGAAATATTCTTAGAATTATCACTAGTGGTTTCATATGACAACTAAGAGGTTGAAGTTGGTGGGATAATTATCTCACTAAAGATCAAATGTTAGAAATAGAGAATTCAATAGATCCTGAAACTAATAATTTAAGTAGTATAGAATCCTAATTTATGCTATCACTAAACATTTCATAGGTGAACCTCAAAACTTTCAAGAAAAATCTTTAGAAATCTTAGCCAACTTAATATGTAAAAAACTTTCAGACTTATGATGGTACAATGATGTATTTTTCTTAAAAGTATTCTTAAGAAATGATTGCAACATAGCTTATTGGAAAGAAAAGTTCATATGTGGACTTTCAAAGCTATTTGCAGAAAAAGTCAAAGAAAGATTAAGAAATTATGGTACAAACCAAGGTTTATCATTAACACAAGTTTATGAAACTTCTTCATATGATCAGTTATCAATCAAAAAATAATGGTTCAGTGTAATGATATAAAATTAAAAAATAAGATTCAAAAAGATAGTCATAAGAGAAAAGATGAAATAGGTAATATTTGTAATCAAATGAGTTTTGATAATAAGTTGATTCCTCCCTCTTCAAGAAATAGGAAAAAATGTAAAACCCTTAGGAAAGAATATAGGAATAAAAAATATAGTAAGAATAGAAAATACTATGATAAAGGTGAATCAAGCAAACCTTCAAAGAATCAAAATAAAACTCATAAAAGTTCTGAGTCTAAAAAATAGTACAAAGGTTCAATCTGTTATAAGTGTGGTCAAATAGGATATTATAAGAATAATTGTCCAATGAAAAAAAAAAGATAAATTCATCAAATATTAGTGAAAAATTAAGTAAATTATTTATCAATAGTGTTTCAGACTCAGAAAATGAATTTGGAAAAAGTTCTTCAGAACAAAATTCTGAAGAATATCAAATAAAAAATATCTATGAAATTCAAGAAAAATTATCTGCTTCAAAATCATCTAAATCTGCAACAAATGAAACTTGTATCAAAAATTGTAAAGATCTAAATTGTATTGAAAATTGCAAGTCAATAAATATTATTTCATCATAAGCTAATTTTTTATTAGATATCATAGAAAAGATAGAGGATGATGAAATCAAAAAGTAATATCTTTTAAAATTAAAAGATATAATAGATAAAGAAAAACCTAGTATTCATGATATCAAACCTATAAGGCTTAATGATATACTTTCAAAAATGAATTCAAAACAATAAGTAGTTTTTGTCAAAGATCTTCAAAATGAAATTAGAGAAGTTAAAGAAGAAATATGACAATTAAAGCAAAATCAAAGTCAAATAGAACTAGAGTTACTTAATTTATCATTAAAAAATCACATAAATAGTCAAGAGTCTAGTCAAAAAGATAAGGATGAAGATATTGCACAATTTTCAGATCTTCATGAAACTTATTTGAATATTATTAGTAAGATTCAAATTCAAAAATAGTATTGTAAAATATCATTAATCATTAATAATGAATATCATAAAGATTTTATTGTTCTAGCAAACTCAAGAGCATATATGAATTATATTCAAGAAAGATTAATTCTTTCTAAGTATTATGGAAAGACATTAGAATCTTTATCTAGTGCAAATGGTTCAAAACTTCAAATAGGTTATAAGTTAACCAAGACTCATATTTACAATAAAGGAATTTGTTTTAAAAATATTTTTATTTTAGTCAAAAATATTTCAACACCAGTCATATTAAAAACTCATTTCCTTACTCCAATTTATCATGTTCATGCAACCTCTCAAGGAATACATACTACTCAAGGAGGTAAAGAAATCATATTTGAATTCTTTACCTCGATGAAAGACAAAGATGTTAATGAAATTTAAAATAGTTCAGTATTTGTTATCAATATGATAATGAAAAAACAAAAATAAATTTAATATTTAAATCAAGAAGTTCATTACAAAAGGATAGAATAACAAACTCAAAATCATTAGGTAATAGAAAAATTAGAGAAAATTAAAAATGAAGTTTGTTAAGATCTTTCAAATGCTTTTTGACAAAGGAAAAAACATATAGTAGAATTACCATATGAAAAAGATTTTCATGAAAGTAAGATTCCTACAAAAGAAAGACCTATACAAATGAATAAAGAATTATTAGAAATCTACAAAAAAGAGATTCAAGAATTAATAGACTAAAAGTTCATTAAACCAAGCAAATCTCCTTAGAGCTGTGCAACTTTTTATGTCAATAAACAAGTTGAACAAGAAAGATGAGTACTCAGGTTAGTCATAAATTATAAGTCTCTCAATAAAGTTCTTTAATGGATTAGGTATCCAATACCTAACAAAAAAGATTTAATTAGTCGTTTATATAATGTATCTGTATTTTCAAAATTTGATATGAAATTAGGTTTTTGGCAAATTCAAATTTAATAAAAAAGATAGATATAAAACTGTTTTTACAGTTTCATACTATGAATTGAATGAAATTCTATATGAGTTTTCAAATATTAAATTATTNAATTGAATGAAATGCTATATGAGTTTTCAAATATTAAATTATTATTGTCTATACTAATAAAATTAGTTTTGCAGATGAATCCTTAACAACCATTGATGTTCTGCGGCAATAAAGTTTTACCTGTTTGGCCTAGACATTCTAATTTACATTATAGAGGTAACTTAGTAAACTTATCTGACTATGAAATAGTAATGCTAGATGTTATCTGGAACATTAATAACCTCAATAATAAATTAGTAATTCTAGAAATAGTAGCAAATTATTTCCGTTATTTTCATGAAAAATATAACCACAAAGTTTGTCCTACTTGTAGCACAACAGATGATTTCATAAATGATCTTATCTACAAAAATTCTGATTTAATTCAAGAGCAGGATTCTCTCAAAAGACAAGTAGAAGTCCTATCAGCCACACTGACTCACAGTGGAATATCACCATCATCCCCACTGGATGATGATGACAAATTCAAAAATCTTGATTATATGGAAGATAGAATTTTAGCCCCACTAGCTAAAGAAAAAGGTGAAACTAGTAAAAGTGATACTAGAACCTTAGCCTCACTGGCTAAAGAGAAGAGTGAAATAAATGAGAGTGTACTAGCTAAAGGTACTTCTTTAACCCTATTGGTTAAAGAAGAACTATTAGGTGAAGAATATAAAGAAAAGAGAAAGTCAATAGCTTTCTTCTTTACTCATAGTACCCTCAATCAGTTACTAAATATTGATTGCAGAGAACTCATTCTCCAAAAACTTCAAAGTTCTGAAATCCAAAGACAAAAGTTTATTTAAAAAACTTTAGCAGAAATAGCATGTGATAATAAACTCATACTAGGAATTAACTAGACATGGGAATGTTATCATGGTTTCACTAAAAATGAATGTCTTAAACAAGACCCATTATGTCAAGAAATTCCCTTTTCAATGTCAGACTGTAAAAGTCACCTTACATATAGTATTTGTAGAGCCTCTTTAGATATTTCCCTTTATCGACCAATTACAACCCATTTCAAAGGAGAACAAATAGTTTTAACCCCTAAAATACTTTTAGATTATGGATACCTCCGCCATGTCGTTATTTTAGACCCTGACTAATCAGATGAGTTTAGAAGAAAATTATCCCATAGTATCATCAATTATGTTGGTACCTTTCCTCTAAAAGATATATTGAATTAATCATTCAAAACAAAGCCCCATAATAGATTAAAGGAATTTGTTACCCTGCTCAACACAAAATCTTGATAAAAAAACACATGAAAAAAAAAATCATATCTCATTATCTCAAAATACCCTTGGCCTTATTATAATTTTACCTGACGAAAGCAAATTAGGCACTAGAGAGTCAGAACAATTGCAAAAGACTTTTCCCTAAAATACCAAAACCTTGTTGCAAAAAATAGATATAAAAAACTCTACTCAGATCTATCTATTTCAAAGATCCCTTTCACTATTAGGATAGACTTCGAACAATTAATTTATCATTATATTCAAAGGAAGCATGAAGATGACTTAGAAGAAATACATATCCTGTATAAAAATGTAGTTGAAGATGACAGACTAGATTACAGGAACAATATGCATGATGAAGAATATCATAATATTATAAATCAAATGGAATCATGAACTAGTCACCCAAAGGCTGCCGTTCATGTGTAGTGATTCCAAATTTCTCCATATTCTGACAACAATCACATGCTACAGGTCAACATTTCAAAAGCATTCATTATGAAGACTTTTCAACAACAAAACAAAAGTTGGCATAGTCAGTTTCAAGCTAGAAGATTCAAGAAGTCATGACAGAATCTCTGACAAAGATATTTCCACTTTTTTTAGAGAAGTGACTCCAGAATTAACAGATCATGAAGTCCGATGGATTCTAACACCTTTGAAGTTCGTCTCTCAAGACTATAAAAAGCCACTCTCAAGATAGAAGAAAGCAGGTTTTGAAAGCTAGAGATTTCAAGGTTCCAAAGTTAGAAATTAGAAACCTTTCATTAGCCTTCAAAGTTCCTCTCCTCTTTATGTATTCAAACTTTGTTTGTACTTGATTTCAAAGCAAGTTTCAAGACTGTAAAAGAACTTCAAAAGTTGTAAGTTTTATCTTGTTCAATATCAAGTTTTATTTCAAAAAATTTGCATTCATTATCCCTTTCCTGCTTTTCTGGAGAACTACCGCCAGACTAACTCCCCTTTTATGATATTCATAATCATTTTCTTGCTTTTCTGGAGGACTATTGCTAGACTAGCTTCCCTTTTATTTAAAAATACTAATCATTTTACTATTCATGTATTGTTCAAGGTACTTCTTTGATATATTCTAGAAATAATAACTTCTCTACTATTACTATCATCTTGATTATCTATTGAATAGTCATGTTCTTTAATATTTGAACTAGAAGGTTCATATAGGCTAGACAACAATTTTTTAATCAACTTTCACATTATAATTTATCTTAACTCTAATCCAATTAATTATCTCTCTTGGACTAATCGGGACCACCACGCTGACCAACAGTTTCAGTGCCTCCCTAAGACTTACTACATGGACCACGTTTTTCGGCTAACCAACGCTAAGTCAAGAAAGACTCTTAATCTTCTTAAAGTCTTGATATCTTATAAAGTCTTAGACTTTAAAGATCTATGTCCAACTTAGTGAACTTCTAAATCAAATATTTTTTTACAGTAATCTCTTATAAAATCTTCTTGAAGGGTTATCCTTGTCAGGACCATTTGTCATTTTGAATAGTGAGACTACTACATCTTCATTATGAATATTTTTTACAATAATCTCTTCTAAAGGAGGATGGACTGAAGTAATAGTCGTATTTGATGAAGTTTTCCAAGTTTGACTTATCCTAGTACTTGTATTAATAGTCTTGGACTTTGAATAAAGATAAAATTTATCATGTCTTTCAGCATAATCTTCAAACCATTCAAAGAAAGGCATATTGATTTTCATGATATTTAATTCATGATAATAAAATATTTTGAGTGTATTTGTTGTATATTTATCCAATCTTTTGAAATACCAATCTCTTTTCTCTTTATTAGAATCTTTCATGAATTCTTCTCTAATATATTCTTTATCTGTTTGGAATTCTTTTGATATGACATTAAGTTGACTATGGAAATTTGACCTAGTTGGAGATATATTTGGTGAGTTTGAATTTTGAGTTTCTTGGTAAACAGATTTTGGAATTACATGTTTAAAGTTTATTCTTGATGAATTTATGGAAGAGAAATCTACTGATCTCTTAGCAGAACTATAATGAGTTGATGTTTCATATATTGTAGAATTTGATCGACTGAACTTAAGAGTAACATTCCCTGAAGGAGATGTTATAATATGATTTAATTCTAGAATTTCTTGAGTTCTAAGAGGGACAACATCTTCTAATTCTCATTCATCTTCGTATGAAATTTCATAATGTCTTAACCTTTTAGGGGTTATTGATTGAGAATTTTGAGTGTTGACTTCTATTATTAAAGTTTCATCTTTTAGAGATTGTTTAATACAACCTATATTGATTTTTTGACTAATATTGTTTGTTATGTTGTTTTGATAATATAATTTTGAAATATGTCAAAACTACCTTTTTGATAAACTTCTTTTTATGAAATTTTTGGAATAGTTCAATTTTGTAAGTTTTGCTCTATTCTAGAAATAATGGGCCTGTTTGAAATCTGTTTTTAAAAACAATTTTTTGTTTTTGAAAACAAAAAAAAAAAACTTGTTTGGCAAAACTGTTTTTAAAAATTTATTCTCACAAAACTGTTTTAAAAACAAGAAAACAAGAACAAGAAATAGCTGTTTTTAAAAATAAAAAAAAAAAAATCAAAACACTTTCAAACACACCCAATAACTTCTCTACTATTACTATCATCTTGATTATCTGTTGAATATTCATGTTTTTCAATATTTTAACTGGAAGGTTCATATCGGCTAGACAACAATATTTTAATCATCCTTGACATGATAATTTATCTTAACTCTAATCCAATTAATTATCTCTCTTAGACTCACCAGGACCACTACACTGACTAACGGTTTCACTGCCTCCCCAGGACTTACTACCGGGACCATGTTTTCCAGCTGACCAATGCTAAGTCAAGAAAGACTCTTAATCTTTTTAAAGTCTTGATATCTTATAAAGTCTTAGACTTTAAAGATCTATGACCAACTGAGTGAACTTCTAAATCAAATATTTGAACAATGGCTAATCAGCTAGATAAGAAAGCTTCTTAAACTTATTTGTTGCAGTCTTTTGATATTGTTCAATTAATATTTGATTATAAGGCTTAATATTTCTAAGGTAATTAGCTCTATCGCTATAGCACCAATAAGCAAGTTTTTTATTTTCAATGTAAGGACCATAATATCTTGGCATCTTACTTAGACAGCTAAGTATGAAATTCTTCTTGATCTTAATGTTATTTGATATTGAAGAATATATACATAATAAGGGTCTAAAGTTTGAACAAGTTCTTTATCTTGAAGAATACTCCTAAAATGTCTAATTGTGGCTTGATCTTCTAAGAAAGCATAACCATTATATCTATTGGCTCTATAACTAAACCACCTAACCATTATAATAAAGGCATACACCTATGATAAAGTCATACACCGTATATCCCCACCTAATTTAATAGGCTACAGGCTTTGATACCATTCGTATACAAGATCGTCTCAATTTTGACTAATTAAGAAAAGGAAAGCAAGTATTAATTAATTAGTCAACAAAACTTTAATGAAATGGTGCAGAAACTTATGAAGCATGCAAATCATTTAAAAGTTTAGCATGAATAGTACATAAATAGTAATTTTAAACAGTCAAATGAATAATATTTTTAAATAAAAGGAAAGTTAGTCTAGTGATAGTCCTCCAGAAAAGTAGGAAAGGGATTATGAATATCATGAAAGGGGAGCTAATATGGCGGTAGTCTTCCAGAAAAGCAAGAAATGGATGATGAATGAAAATTCTTGAAATAAATCTTGATATTGAACAAGATAAAACTTACGACTTTTGAAGTTCTTTTACAGTCTTGAAACTTGCTTTGAAATCAAGTACAAACAAAGTTTGAATACATAAGGAGTGGAGGAACTTTGAAGGTTTTGAAAGCTAGAGATTTCAAGGTTCCTTAGAAGTTAGAAACCTTTCATATATATATATCATACTCTTTCACCAAAAAAAAGGACATAAATCCCACCTATATGAAATATTAATATCACTTCCAAAATAAATACAATTACAAGGGATATTACTAAGTCATATTAATTAGTCCTTTCACAACAAAAAATAGTCAAGGGATATCACCTATTCATTCTAATATATCCCTTCCTTAACATAGTCTCTTCATGATAATTCTTATTGATGTGATAAAACCGAGCGCAATTGTACATTATCATCTTACAAGTAATATAATGATAAGTTGAGTATCATCCCACGATGACTATGACTACTAAGTACCAAAATTGAGTCAATCCCAATTTTATCTAGACAACGGAGATTAAATGTCAAGCAATAATTTAAAGACAAAAATACAAAACAGATAGAAATTTGGATGAGAAAGATCTAGGATTTTCGATTTCACCATAACTAATCTAGGTTTTCTTCATTAAATTCTTAATCTAGATTTATCTTTCTAATTGCTAACCGAGATTGTCTAAATTATTCATTAGCATCTCCCAAGATCTAATGAAAATATTCCTAAGTTATAAACCTACTATATTCCTATGTGAATTACGAATAACTAGAAAATTCTTTCAATTCTATGGATCTCTTTAATTGACTACACATGCAATTGAGGTATATTCTTATCCCACATGCAACCTATGGTATCTATCTCAATGAACTAGATACACAAATCTCATTTTGGTCTCATTGTGATTAACCTAACACCTAATTGGTAATTAAACATTTAGAAGCTGAGAATTAATGATGAAATCCACTTCTTGGAACTTGATCTTCCGTTTCTTCTTGCCTCTTGTTTAAAAACATATAGAACCCTAATTTAGATTCTAAAATACTTATTTATATGACCTAAGAAATTTAAAAAAAAAATAACAAAGAAATCCTAGTGAAAATAGGAAGTCTGGAAGTCAAATTCCAAGTTGACCCTTGAATGGCTGCTGCGTTGGAGATGGGCACTGCAGCCTTGAGGTTGCTGTTTGATGATTCACGATTTCCCTTCATCTGGCGCTACGGCGTTGGAGATGCTGTTTTGTGCTGGATTTTCTTTGACAAAGAGGGCTGCAACGCTGAAAATCAAGGCTGTGACGTTGGCATCTCTGCCTTGTTTTCACTTTTCCTTCATAAATGGGGGCTGCAGTGCAGGGATTGGGAGCTGCAGCCCTGAGCTTGCTGCCTCCAATTTTAGGTGACCAAAATTTGTCCCTTTTTGACGTCAAAACACGCTTAATAGACTTCCAATCATTCATAAATTGAAAACCTACAAAATAAACATGAAAACACATAAATTAAACCTAAAACACCCTAGAACAATCAATTAACAAGCTTGATTAATACAATATAAGTGGTATAAAATTGATTTATCAAATACCCCAAAACTTGAGATTTTCTAGTCCTCGAGCAAAACAAAGAATTAAATTAATAAAGTTAACAAAACTAAAACACATGAGTGATAACATAAATCTACTAACCAAATAGGCCTCAAAGATAACAAATAATCATAGCTTAGAGAAAACTCAACACATCAAGGATATGTAGAATTTCAATTCAAGTGCAAAATTTATCGCAATTATAGTTCTTTGAGTGTGTGTGTTTTTAGTCCTTTTCTATACCCTCTTGTAACAAAGATAAGTTTAAACAAACTAGCACATGCAAATTGACTTCAAAATGTATGAACTAGAAATTTCCATAGGTTTTCTTTTCATTCCACTCTCCACTAATGTAGGTTACTCACAACATCAAAGATCAATAGGGCTTCATTTAGCTCATAATGTATGGTTAAGGATAAGGTATGATAATGGATATTAATAAAGTTCAAATCACCCATAACAACTAACCAATCTAGGACGAAGAGCTCAAACCTTCCAATTTAGCTTTCCCACACTTATTTTCAACATTTTTACTCATCATCCAGTTTTGTTTTCTTTCTTTTTCTTTCAATGGTTTGTGCTTCTTTTTCTTTCTTTTCTTTGACTAAAATGTCTACACCCCCAAACTTATTTTTTATTTAATGATCAACAGGTGTAGCTTTCTACTTTCTTTTCTTCTTTTTTTCATTCAATTCTTTCATTTTTTTTTTCATTTACTTTGCTATGCAAAGAAGCAACAAACTAATTTTCTCAACTCCAACCATCATCCCAAATGTCTCTATAGCTCTAAGTATTTTTCCTTGTATGATCACATGCTATGAGTCAAGGAAAAAACTTGGGAAAAATATTAAAGACTAGTATAAATTTTGGGTGACAAAGAAAATGTTCAATTAGGCTCAGTGGGGTAAACTAGGGATACAGTAAGCAAATGTTAGCTTGAAAGGCTCAAGCTATCCAAAAATAGCCTAAATCATGCCCCTAATATTGTATACCCTAGAATTTTGCCTAAAGTGGTAATCAAGCAAATTCTAGAATCCTATGAAGCCATATGAGGTACTAAGGATGCATAAACTTTCTCCAAATCAAGCACAGAAAATCAAATGATCAGGGCTATATGCTCAAAATATCAAGGAATCACAAGCAAAGTGAATACTAACACAAGAATCAAGCACACACACAAACTCAACATACATCATTTTCTAGGAGCTATGAACAATTAAAATTAATTTTATCATTGGTCCTAGGTTTTCAACTTCTAATTATCACTTAAAACAACACAAACTACGATAAAAACTACTAACTAAACAACTAAACAGAAATAAGGGCAAAATAGATAAAATAGATAAATTCAGCAATTTCCACTCCAAACTTAATGATAATATTGTCCTCAATGTTAAGTAAACAAAAAGAGAAAGTATACAGAACTCCTATGGATAACAAGTGGATCAATGTTCGGTTGGAATAGGAAAGAATGATGAAAATCTTGTCTTTTCGCACATAAAGCCCTTATATATATATATATATATATATATATATATATATAAATAAAAGATATTGGCTTGGCGTTGTGGCACCACATTTACTGTCTGAGCCCGACATTCTCTCTGATTCTTCAATCGGGGTCCAGATAAGGGGTGGAGGACTTCTGAAACTCTAGCTCACTTTTGCTATAAGCCTCAGATTGTTGGGCATTCACCTTTAAGCTCCAAACCATTTTCAACCTCCAAAGCAAGAAAACTTATTGAGGTGCTCCAAAAGGATCTTTTTGAAAGAGGGCTACTTCTTCTTTCTTTTCTTATGAGGCGCAATTAGAGGCAAGGAACTAGACACTTGCTTCATGGGGTTTTTTTCATCTTGAACCTTTAAATCAAGTGGCTTTTCCTTATTAGACGTCCCCACAAGGCGAGCTTCAATTTGGTTCTTTAGGGAGTTTGCTTGAGACACTTCTTTGGTGCTTCCATCTATGATGTCAATTTTGAAGCACATGTTCTCTTCATCCAGGTGCTTCATTTCCTTGAACATTTTGAAAGAAACTTAGTCACCTTGAGCTCTCAAGGTGGGCTGCCCTTTCTAGATATCAATAAGAGCTCGTCTCATGACTAAAATGGACGACCAAGTATGATAGGGACATCTTGGTCCTCTTCCATGTCCAGTACAATAAAGTCAGCCGGGAGGATAAACTTGTCCACCTTAGTGAGTACATCTTCTATGACTCCTCTTGGATACTTAATGGATTTGTCAGCTAGCTATAATAATATAGTGGTTGGTTTAGTTTCTCCAAGACCAAATTTTCTGTACACAAACAAAGGTATTAAGTTAATATAAGCACCAAGATCATATAAAGCCTTACCAAAAAAGGATTCACCAATAGTGCAGGGAATTGTAAAACTCCCTAGATGTTTGAGTTTTGGAAACCGATGAGAGAATGGCACTCGTGACTTATATGGTGGAGGATTGTTAGGAAAGAGTTTAAACTTGGGTTTTGTCACCTCCACTTTTGGAACTTCCTTAGTTGGTACAGTAGCTTCTTCTTTTGCTTTAGGTGCTTTTTCTACCACTAGAGCTTTCTTCTCAGGCTCTTCCACCACTTTGTCATTCCGAAGAGTTATGGCATTCATGTGCTCCCTAAGATTTGTTTTAGTATTACTGAGCAATGTGTCTTGAACTCTTGAAGAAAGCATATTAAAAATTTGGCCAACTTGCGCCTCTAAGTTGCAGATGGAAGTCGCTTGGTTTTGTAATGTGGTGTTTGTCCTTGTCATGAATTGATTAGTCTTCAACGTCAACTGGGTAGGGCATCTTCTAGAGAGACTTTGGGTGGCGGTGGCTAAGTTTGCACTAGAGGTTGCACAAAAGATTGATATCTAGATGGATTGACCACATTCTAAGAATTCTTCCATGAGAAATTTAGGTGGTTTCTCCATCCCGGATTGTAGGTGTTGGAGTAGGGCTTACCTTGCTTGTTGAAATTACCTACAAACTAAGCTTCTTCAAAAGATGGTGGCGTGATAGAGTTTGTCACGGGATAATCTACACTAGAATGCTCGCCATGACACACTTCACATGTGACTTGAGGAGTATGAATAGCATTGGCTGTGAGAGTGCCCAAATGCTTTGCAATGGTGTCCATCTTGGCGGTGAGGGTATCACACAAAGACTATACGTAAGTGTACATATCATGAGCAAGAAACTATACGCAAGTGTACATATCGCGAGCAAATAATATAATAGTGAATCAAGTAACGTCCCATGAGGACTATGTCTACTAAGTACCAAAATTGTGTATATTCTAATTTTATCTAAATAATGAAGATTAAATATCAAGCAAGAATTTAAAGACAAGAACACTAAAATAAATAGATATTTAGATGAGAAAGATCTAGGATTACCTATTTCACCATAACTAATCCAAGTTTTTCCTCCTTAAATCCTTAATCTAGATTTATCTTTCTAATTGCTAGCCGAGATTCCCTAACTTATTCATTAGCCTTTCTCAATGTCTAATGAAAATATTCATAAGTTATGAACCCATTATATTCTTATGTGAATTACGAATAACTAGAAAATTTATTCAATTCTATAGATCTTTTTAATTGACTACACATGCCATAAAGGTATATCTATATCATAGATGCAGCCCATGATATTTATCCCAATAAACTAGACAAATCTTCTTCCAATCTCATTGTGATTAACCTAATAACTAATTGGTGATTAGGCAATTAGAGGCATTAAAAACAGAGATAAAGACTCAATTAGGAAAAAATAAATCATAGATGAAATCTAAAAAAAATTAAAACCGTTAATAGTTAGGCTACATAGTAGCCCTAGAAAGAGAATTAGTTCATGCTAAAAAATAAAAACATGTTCACATTAATTCCAACCATGAATACAAGAGAAAGAGATAAGAAAAACTCGTTGAAGTTGATAATTGATGATGAAATCCTCTTCTTGGAGCTTGATCTTCCTTCCTTTCTTACCTCTTGCATAAAATGGTGTGGAACCTTAATTTAGCCTCTAAATACCTATTTATATGTTATAGGAAGTTTAGAGAAATAAGAGATTAAAATAAAATAGAAATCCTAATTAAAACAGGAAGTTTGGAAGTCAAATCCCAAGTTCACCATCAGAGGACTGTGGCCTTGAAACAATGCTCTGTAGCCCTAGACTCTCTGCCTCAATATTGAATTTTGGGTGCGCTCCAGCGCTGCAGTGCTTCTCAATAGCATTGTAGTGTCGGAATCTCTATCTCCTTTATCACAAGAGGGTTGTGGCACCAAGCTTGCTGCCAGGGAACAAAATTTTGTGTCATTTCGGACGAAACACACGAAATTTTTTGGTTTCATCCGTGAATGACACGAAACTCCATTCAAGTTCCGAAATTGTGGCGTTTCCATGGAAACAGAGTTGTGTCGGAGAGTTTCTGAGGAAACTAACAGAAATTACAAAATTTTCGTAGTGCATGTACGAAACAAACTAAAAAAGATAAGCAAAAGCAACAGAAAAAAGAAAAGATGAGACAATTTATTGAACAATTCATGAATAACAAAGAAACTGAGAAAGGACAATAATTTGTAAAGTTAAATAAAACAAATGATACAGTTATATTCACAGATTCTCAACTCATTCAAAGAAATGAGAGCTAAAAATCTATATCCCATTATTTCTCAGCCTTCACCAACCTTCAACTTGCTTGTGTGAAATAGAGAAGAATTTTGAAGCTGCCCAGCTACATTTTTCTTCCCCTGAAACTCAATTTCTCTGCCTGAAGGTTAGTCTTTCCTTGCATCTCTCTGGCCCTCTCGATCTTGCATCTTCTAGCCCTCTATTTGTGATTTCTGGTTCTCCTTCCTCTCGGTATATGCTGTTATTGTATTTGAAACTTGAAAGAAATAGAAAACTACTAGCACACGTGGTTTCTCTTTCAATATCCAATGGTGCTATTTTTTAAAAAAGTTTTTTAATGGCAACTAACAAGCTTCATGTTGGAAGCTTTTAATTTGATGAAAATTTGGTGAGAGGCTAATTTTTTGTGAGATCACGAAGAAAGAGAAAGAGAGAGGTGGAGACTCCCAAGTGGAGAACAACAAGCAAAATATCTAGGATTTGTCTATAGCATCACAAGCAGTGAGTCCAGTGACCATGTCCCTCACAAGCTTATCATGTGCGGACATGTCTTCTTTGTGCAATACAACTTTATGTTTTGGCCCATTAAGTTATTCTTTGCATGAGAGCTACAAAGAAACATGGTTCAGCCAAATTTTATTTCCAAACCCTTTGAGATTTGTTTAAATTCTCTTGTCTCACTTTTTTTTTATTAAGACCCTTTTCTCCCCCACAGTTTTTGGTGTAGGATAAATGAATAGATTTGTGGACCCCATTTTTCATGAAAATCACATTTAAAAATGTTGGCCAAGTGGTGCTAATGAGTAGAATTTTTATTTTACTTTTAGAAAGAAATGAAAAAGAAAAGGGAATTTTGATTATAAGTAGAAAGAAATGAAAAAGAAAACAAATGATAATTCTTAAAAATGGGAAATATGTAGAAACATAAGTGGAATAGGAAATTAGATGGCATATGAAGAGTAAAAGTAGGAGATATAGATAGAATTATACTTTTTGGACAAAAAAAATAGAATGATTATCTTAGCCTATAGAGTTTAATTTATTTTTTTATTTACATATTTTTATTATTATTTTATGGATACAGGTATGAGTTTATGTAGGGGAAAAGAAATATTAATAGAGTAAGATCCAAAGGAGAGAAAAAAGAGAAAAACAGATACTCATTGAACTTATGGGGAAATGGTGGGTGGAAATAGACAACATGTACAATGCAATTTTTGTCATAAAATAATGAAAGGTAGTGGTGTGACTTGATTGAAGCAACACTTAGTCGGGGTTATCCAAATGTTGAGAAATGTGAAAAATGTCCTTTAGAAATTCTAATAAAATGAGAGAATTTTTTAAGGGAAAAAAGAAAGAGAATGAACAAGCTACTACAAGAGCTGAAATGAGAGAAAATCTAATGGGTGGAGCTAGAAGAAGAGCTGGCATTCAAGAGATATCATCTGAAGATTCATATGATGATATGAAAATTCGAGAGAAAGAGGAGTTAAAATATGCAAAACAGATATCTATTGAAGATATATATATGGCAGAAAGAGGACATCAATATGGGTATTTTCAACCAATATCAAAGAAAGGAAAAAGACATTTTTTTTTTCGTAGTGAAAGTGTAAAAGAGTCTACAAGCAAAATCTTTGGCAAAAAAAAAATAAAAAGGGTCCAAGCAAGGAAGAAATGGATCCTTCAATATATTGCCAACGAGATGTTTATCAACAAAAGTTGTACCATTTGTGGAATCCCAAAAAATGGGCAAAGTCAACAAAGCAAGCAGTTGGTAAATTCTTTATTTATCAAAATATTCCATTGATGAACAGTATTTTTATATATTAATTAATCCTCATTTTTAACCTCCTAATCCTATTTTGGGCTTATTTGATTGGGTTTGGGTCATATTTCATTAATTAGGTTCAAATTGGGCTTAAGTGTGTTTTTCAGCATTATTAAGGTTTTGACACTATTCTGTATTTCGGGTATATCTTTAGTTCTGGATGTCTAAAAATTGTGATTCTTGCCTTGTAGGAAAGCTAAGAGTATTATCTACAACTTTCATTCAGACCTTCAAGGCCAATAAAGATGTTCCGTGGATCAAATTTAACCGAGAAATCAGAGTAGAGTTGCTGCCGCTGGATCCTGACCCGCATGCAGTGTTTGGACCATAACTTGTGTTGTACATGTCGTATGGACTTGAAACTGGTCCCATTGGAACGCTAAGGTGAAGGGTTTAAATTGTTATGCAGGTTGGTTCAACAAATTATGAAGTTAAGATGGTCTTATTTCCTATCGAAAATGGATGATTAGTTCAGAGACCTATATGGACCTATATGGACTTAAATGGGCTTAACTTCCTCAATTCAGGCCCAATTACGCCCAAACTGGAGCTCATTTGAAGCTGAGGTCCAGAGGTTTAAACTAGGTTAAGGGTAAATTAGGTGTGCATGAAATTTAGGAAGTTATAAGCAGAGAAATGAGGCAGACGAGTTATCATTTTCTAGACTAGGCAGCTTTTGTTTTCTCTCTTGAAAATTTTGGAGCTCTTTGATTTATGACTGCACTTCTCCATTGGAGCTTGGATTTCATGACCATGGAGGAGTAGAATCCTTGTAACCAAGTTAGACTCCTGATTAAATTCAGTTTTGATTTTGAGATTATGTTCTTAATTGGATTAAACTTAATGCAATTTCTTCTTCTTTGAATTTTTACCTTGCTTTAATCTTTGTATGAATTCATGGAGATCTTTGTGATTTATATGGATATTGAAGTAAGAAATAGAATTTAGATTGATCAATCTTTAATCTGTGGTTAGAATTCAAGGAAGCTATGTTATGCTAATTGATGTTCGGTTTTTAGATTAATCACTAATTGCTTAGTCTTTGTGATTACAAGATTAGTGATTGTATGTGATTAATCGAATCCTGAGTGATAACTCAGTAGGAACAATTGATCATAATTAGAGATTTCAGTTGTGATTAAACTCAATTAGTAGTGTTGCATTAAGACTTAATCACTCATGTTAATCTAGGATGAATCAAACCGGTTTTTTATGGATGTCTAGCTAGGTTACGCCTTTAATCAACTACATTAATCTTTGTTTAATTCTGCAATTTACTATTATAATCTTGTTTCAAAAATCCCATGTTTTTAACTTGAAATTATTGATTACACATTTTATTCCTTGTGAGACAAACTCAGATTATGCCCTCTATTGCAATCTAATTAGGAGATTCGGTTTAATTTAATTGGTTAAGCGACAACACCAATCAAATTTTGGTGCCGTTGTCGGGGAATGTTAATGTTAGTTGATGATTTTAAGTTCATTGTGTGAATTCTAGTCATTTGCTCCCATTTTCCCCTTGTTTTCCTTGCATTTTGGCTTGATTCATTAATTTTTGCGTGTACTATTCCGGCCAAAATATTTTGCTCCGATTGACCTAAAACTTGGTTAGTTGAAGGAAAATGGGCCAACAATCAATAGTCATAGCCTTTGGCTATGAGGTCTGTGTTTTTAAGCCAAATTCTACTGTTTTGACCACTTTTCCATTTTTTAAAGATTTTTTATTTGATTTTTGAGTTCTATTTAGTCTTAGATTTCACCTTGTGGTGGTAGAAAAATTTTAAAATTTTTTTAGATGGGTCAACTAGTGTTATTTTGGTCTCTTTTTGCCTTTGTTTAGTGCATTTTGTGTGTTTCCATTTTAGTGCAATTCTGTCACCCTGTGTGTGTTAATTCTGTTTTAGTGTATTTTAGTGCAATTCAAGTCCCCTGTATGAATTTTGGTGATTTGGTTCCATTTCCCCCTTGTTTTTCCTTTATTTTGGCTTGAATTAGTTGATTCCTTGAATTGATTGTTTTGTTAAATTCGAATTACTTTCTGTCATTTACTTTATCATATTTACTTTTTGTCATTTACTTTCTGTCGATTAATTTCTGTTAATTACTTTATGTCATTTACTTTCTGTCATTTAATTTCTATCGATTACTTTATGTCATTTACTTTCTGTCATTTAATTTATGTCGATTACTTTCTGTGATTTACTTTTTTTCAATTAATTTCTGTCATTTACTTTATGCCATTTACTTTCTGTTAATTACTTTCTGTCGATTACTTTCTGTTTTAGCCATTTTCTGTCCCTATTTCTGTGTTTCTGTGTTGTGTTCCTGTTTTAGTGTGTTTTGGCATTCTGCCAACCTTGTGTGGATGATGTATGACTCGGTCTTCTTGCAATGATTTATGTGATATTGATTATTTTAGATTGATAAAACATTTCATAGCCGACATAGACACGCTAGGAGAAGAGTAGTTGTTGATCCTATTCTTAATCCTGTTGTTCATAATTCTATTGACAACATGGCTGACCATAACATAGATGATAATGTGGATCATATTGTTAATGATGCTGCCAATAGGGCTGGACATAATAATATGCATGTTAGACCTAGGACTCTTAAGGAGCTTGCTGCCCCAGATGTGACATACCAACCTTTAGGCATCCAATACCCTGAGTTAGATGCTTCTTTTGAACTCAAGTCCGGATTGATACACTTGTTGCCTAGATTTCATGGTCTTGCAGGTGAGGATCCCTATAAGCACTTGAAGGAATTCCATGTGGTTTGTTCAACAATGAAGCCACAAGGAGTTTCTGAGGAGGACATTAAATTGAGGGCATTTCCTTTTTCCCTTGCGGATGCTGCAAAGGATTGGCTCTACTATCTCTCACAAGGCTCAGTGACAAATTGGAATGGGATGAAAAGACTTTTTTTGGAGAAGTTTTACCCTGCCTCTAGGACTGCTGCAATTAGAAAGGACATTTGTGGTATAAGGCAGCTTCCAAGAGAGACCTTGTATGAATACTGGGAAATGTTCAATAGGTTGTGCTTAAGTTGTCCCCACCATCAGATTAGTGACCAACTCTTAATTCAATATTTTTATGAGGGTCTAATGCCTATGGAGAGGAGCAATATTGATTCTGCTAGTGGAGGAGCATTGGTGGATAAGACACCTGCTGCAGCTAGGGATTTGATCTCTAATATGGCTGCCAATTCCCAACAGTTTGGCACTAGGATGCATTCTGCCAATAGAGGGGTCAATGAGGTTAATGTGCACCCTGCTGACCAACAGAGGATGGAACATAGGCTTGATGAGTTAACCTCATTGGTGAGACAATTAGCCATGGGAAAACATCAACAGTCAGCCATGCCACCAGTGCAGCCAGTGCAACCAATCCAAGTTTATGGCATATGTTCTTGTTCTTCCCATTGCACTGATGCTTGTCCTACCACTACCCTTTAAGAGGATATTCTGCCTTCCCTAACCAAACAGTAGCTGCAGCCAATATTTTTCCCAACAAGCCTCAGTATTCCCAATCTCAGTAGTACCAGCTTCACCAACCAAGACATGACCCTTTCTCTACCACATATAACCCTGGTTGGAGAGACCATCCAAACCTGAGATATGGCAATAACAAGCAACCACAACAGCAACCTAATCCTCAACCTTACCAATCATACCAAAATAGACCACCAAACTTTCAAAACAGACAACCTTTCCATCCTGCCAACCAACAAGCTTCCACTTCTAACCAATCTACACCTAACCTAGAAGAGCTTATGAAACAATTAGCAGCCAATAACCTCCAATTCTAGCAGAGCACTGGAGCTACCATTCAGAATTTGGAGACTCAAATTGGCCAATTGGCTTCATCCATTAGTCAACTACAAGCTCAAGGTTCTGGTAACCTTCCCTCTCAAACAGTTCTTAATCCAAATGGGAAGAATGTGAGTGCAATCACCCTTAGGAGTGGCAAGGAAATTCCTGACCCTACCTCTGCACCTGTAGCCAACCATTCCAGCAGTGGTCAGAGCAAGCCAAATGTGCAAGATACTTTGTTTAATTTTGTAATTTACTATTATAATCTTGTTTCAAAAATTCCATGTTTTTAACTTGAAATTATTGATTACACATTGCATTTCTTGTGAGACATACCCGGATTATGCCCTCTATTGCATTCTGATTAGGAGATTCAGTTTAATTTAATTGGTTAAGCGACAATACCAATCAAATTTTGGCGCCGTTGCCGGGGAATGTTAATGTTAGTTGATGATTTTAAGTTCATCGTGTGAATTCTAGTCATTTGCTCCCATTTCCCCCTTATTTTCCTTGCATTTTGGCTTGATTCACTAATTTTCGCGTGTACTGTTCTGGCCAAAATATTTTGCTCCGATTGATTTGAAACTTGGTCAGTTTAAGGAAAAGGGGCCAACAATCAATAGTCACAGCTTTTGGCTGTGAGGTCTGTATTTTAAGCCAAATTTCATTGTTTTGACCATTTTTCTATTTTTTAAATATTTTTTATTTGATTTTTGAGTTCCATTTAGTCTCAGATTTCACCATGTAGTGGTAGAAAAATTTTAAAAAATGTTTAGATGAGTCAACTAGTGTTATTTTGGTCTCTTTTTACCTTTGTTTAGTGCATTTTGTGTGTTTCCATTTTAGTGCAATTCTGTCACCCTGTGTGTGTTAATTCTGTTTTAGTGTATTTTAGTGCAATTTAAGTCCCTTGTATGAATTTTAGTGATTTGGTTCCATTTCCCCTTGTTTTTCCTTTATTTTGGCTTGAATTAGTTGATTCCTTGAATTGATTACTTTGTTAAATTCGGATTACTTTCTGTCATTTACTTTATCATATTTACTTTTTGTCATTTACCTTTTGTTATTTACTTTCTGTCGTTTAATTTCTGTCATTTACTTTATGTCATTTACTTTCTGTCATTTAATTTTTGTCGATTACTTTATGTCATTTACTTTTTGTCATTTAATTTTTGTTGATTAATTTCTGTCAATTACTTTCTGTCGTTTAATTTCTGTCATTTAATTTCTGTCATTTACTTTATGTCATTTACGTTTTGTCATTTAATTTTTATCATTTACTTTCTGTTAATTACTTTATGTCGTTTACTTTCTGCTGATTACTTTATGTCGTTTACTTTCTGCTAATTACTTTCTGTCAATTACTTTATGCTGATTACTTTCTGTCGATTACCTTCTGTTTTAGCCATTTTCTTTCCCTATTTCTGTGTTTCTGTGTTGTGTTCCTGTTTTAGTGTGTTTTAGCATTCTGTCAACCTTGTGTGCATTATGTATGACTTGGTCTTCTTGCAATGATTTATGTGATATTGATTGTGAGATTGATAAAATATTTTATAGACGGCATAGACAGGCTAGGAGAAGAGTAGTTGTTGATCCTATTCTTAATCCTGTTGTTATTAATCCTGTTGTTCATAATTCTATTGACAACATGGCTGACCATAACATAGATGATAATGTGGATCATATTGTTAATGATGCTGCCAATAGGGCTGGACATAATGATATGCATATTAGACCTAGGACTCTTAAGGAGCTTGCTGCCCCAGATGTGACATACCAACCTTTAGGCATCCAATACCCTAAGTTAGATGCTTCTTTTGAACTCAAGTTCGGATTGATACACTTATTGCCTAGATTTCATGGTCTTCCAGGTGAGGATCCACATAAGCACTTGAATGAAGCCACAAGGAGTTTCTGAGGAGGACATTAAATTGAGGGTATTTCCTTTTTCTCTTGCGGATGCTACAAAGGATTGGCTCTACTATCTCTCGCAAGGCTCAGTGACAAATTGGAATGGGATGAAGAGACTCTTTTTGGAGAAGTTTTACCCTGCCTCTAGGACTGCTGCAATTAGAAAGGACATTTGTGATATAAAGCAGCTTCCAGGAGAAACCTTGCATGAATACTGGGAAAGGTTCAATAGGTTGTGCTCAAGTAGGTATAAGGCAGCTTCCAGGAGAGACCTTGCATGAATACTGGGAAATGTTCAATAGGTTGTGCTCAAGTTGTCCCCACCATTAGATTAGTGACCAACTCTTAATTCAATATTTTTATGAGGGTCTAATGCCTATGGAGAGGAGCAATATTGATTCTGCTAGTGGAGGAGCATTGGTGGATAAGACACCTGCTGCAGCTAGGGATTTGATCTCTAATATGGCTGCCAATTCCCAACAGTTTGGCACTAGGATGCATTCTGCCAATAAAGGGGTCAATGAGGTTAATGTGCACCCTGCTGACCAACAGAGGATGGAACATAGGCTTGATGAGTTAACCTCATTGGTGAGACAATTAGCCATGGGAAAACATCAACAGTCAGCCATGCCACCAGTGTAGCCAGTGTAACCAATCCGAGTTTATGGCATATGTTCTTGTTCTTCCCATTGCACTGATGCTTGTCCTACCCTTCAAGAGGATATCTCTGCCTTCCTTAACCAAACAGCAGCTGCAGCCAATATTTTTCCCAACAAGTCTCAGTATTCCCAATCTCAGTACTACCAGCCTCACCAATCAAGACATGACCATTTCTCTACCACATATAACCCTGGTTGGAGGGACCATCCAAACCTGAGATATGGCAATAACATGCAACCACAACAGCAACCTAATCCTCAGCCTTACCAGTCATACCAAAATAGACCACCAGGCTTTCAAAACAGACAACATTTCCATCCTGCCAACCAGCAAGCTTTCACTTCTAACCAATCTACACCTAACCTAGAAGAGCTTATGAAACAATTAGCAGCCCATAACCTCCAATTCCAGCAGAGCACTAGAGCTACCATTCAGAATTTGGAGAATCAAATTGGCCAATTGGCTTCATCCATTAGTCAACTACAAGCTCAAGGTTCTGGTAACCTTCCCTCTCAAACAGTTCCTAATCTAATTGGGAAGAATGTGCATGCAATCACCCTTAGGAGTGACAAGGAAATTCCTGACCCTACCCCTGCACCTGGAGCCAACCATTCCAGCAGTGGTCAGAGCAAGCCAAATGTGCAAGATAAGCCTATTGTTGACCCTAGCAGTTCTAACTCTAGCACTCCAGAGATGCCACAGTAGCATAAGAACACTCATTCTGTTCCTCTGCCTTTCCTACAGAGAGCCCTTCAATCCAAAGAGTTGGATGAGGCAGATAAAGAGAGGAAACTTCTGGAGACATTTAGGAGAGTTGAGATTAACATTCCACTGTTAGAGGCAATCAAGCAGATTCCAAAGTATGCAAAATTCCTGAAGGAGTTGTGCACTCACAAGAGGAAGTTAAAGGGCAATGAACGGGTCAGTATGGGCCAAAATGTTTCTGCCCTCATTCAACCTATGCCTAAGAAGTGCCAAGATCCTAGAACTTTTACCATACATTGTGTCATTGGAAACTGTAAGTTTGAGGATGCTATGTTGGACCTTGGAGCTTCTATCAATGTCATACCCAAGTCAGTTTTTCATTCACTTGGATTGGGACCCTTGCAGCCAACAGGAGTTGTGATCCAACTAGCAAACAGCAGCAATGCATACCCTGCAGGCCTAATTGAGGATGTATTAGTTCGGGTTAATGAGTTATTTTTCCCTGTTGACTTCTACATCCTAGACATGGAGGGTGAATCAACAAATAGCAAGAATCCAATCATCCTTGGGAGACCTTTCCTCAAGACTGATAGAACCAAGATAGATGTCCATTATGGAACTCTTTCAATGGAGTTTGGTGATAGTATAGTGCAGTTTAATATCCTTGATGCCATGAGATATCTCATGGAAGACCATTCTGTTTACTGCATTGATATTATTGATGAGTTAGTTGATGATAGTCTTCCCTTTGAACTCCCTGAGTTGCTATTCTTGGATGATTCAATTTATTGTGACTGTGTGATTCGGTTTGCTATGTTTGCTTAGGGATTACTGAATTTTTAGAGAGCAATGATTCTATCACAAAGGCTATTGAAGTAGTTGATGGAGTAGTTGATGATCCTGCAGTGGCAGTTGATGCCAAGTGTGAGGGGGAGATTTATGCACTAGAGGCTGCAGCCAAGACCTTACTTCCTTCCATAGAGCAGCCACCCAAACTGGAGCTTAAACCCCTCCTTGAGCATTTGACTTATGCATTTTTAGAGGAGAATGAGCAGCTGCCAGTTATTATTGCCAAGAACCTTCAACCTGAGCAAGAGGCAAGGTTGTTGCACATTTTGAGAGTGAACAAGAAGGAAATTGGGTGAACACTTGCAGATATACCTGGCATCAGTCCTTCTACCTGCATGCACAGAATTCTACTTGAGCAAGATGCTAAGGCAGTGAGGCAGCCACAAAGGAGACTCAATCCACTGATTCTGGATGTGGTCAAGAAGGAGATAACCAAGCTTTTTCAAGCTGGAATTATTTACCCAATCTCAGATAGCAAGTGGGTGAGCCCAGTGCAAGTTGTTCCAAAGAAGTCGGGAGTGACAGTGGTGAAGAACCAGCATGATGAGCTCATTCCCACTCGAGTTCAGAATAGCTGGAGGGTCTGTATTGATTACAAACATCTTAATCAGGCTACCCGCAAGGATTATTACCCACTTCCATTTATTGATTAGATGTTGGAGCGGCTGGCAGGAAAGTCTCACTATTGCTTTCTGGATAGATTCACTGGTTATTTTCAGATTCACATTGCACCAGAGGATTAGGAAAAGACCACCTTTACCTGCCCCTTCAGCACCTTTGCATACCGGCGGATGCCATTTGGTCTTTGCAATGCCCTAGGTACCTTCCAACGTTGCATGATTAGTATATTTTTTGATTTTATAGAGCATTGTATGGAGGTATTCATGGACGATTTTACTGTATATGACTCTTCCTTTGATGACTACCTATATAGCTTATCTAGAGTTTTGCATAGGTGTATAGAGACTAATCTCGTTCTGAATTTTGAAAAGTGTCATTTTATGGTAGAACAAGGTATAGTCCTAGGACATGTAGTCTCTAGCAAAGGCTTAGAGGTAGATCCTGCTAAGATTGATGTTATTTCTTCTTTGCCTCACCACGCATGCGTGCGGGAAGTTCGTTCANAGCTGGAGGGTCTGTATTGATTACAGACATCTTAATCAGGCTACCCGCAAGGATCATTACCCACTTCCATTTATTGATTAGATGTTGGAGCGGCTGGCAGGAAAGTCTCACTATTGCTTTCTGGATAGATTCACTGGTTATTTCCAGATTCACATTGCACCAGAGGATCAGGAAAAGACCATATTTACCTGCCCCTTCAGCACCTTTGCATACCGGCGGATGCCATTTGGTCTTTGCAATGCCCCAGGTACCTTCCAACGTTGCATGATTAGTATATTTTTTGATTTTATAGAGCATTGTATGGAGGTATTCATGGATGATTTTACTGTATATGACTCTTCCTTTGATGACTACCTATATAGCTTATCTAGAGTTTTGCATAGGTGTATAGAGACTAATCTCGTTCTGAATTTTGAAAAGTGTCATTTTATGGTAGAACAAGGTATAGTCCTAGGACATGTAGTCTCTAGCAAAGGCTTAGAGGTAGATCCTGCTAAGATTGATGTTATTTCTTCTTTGCCTCACCACGCATGCGTGCGGGAAGTTCGTTCATTTCTTGGTCATGCAGGATTCTACTGGCGCTTCATTCGTGATTTCAGCAAGAATGCCGTCCCGATGTCCAACCTGTTGCAAAAGGATGTGGATTTCATTTTCAGCGAACCTTGCAAGGATGCATTTGATCACCTCAAGAAGGCTCTCACTTCTACTTCCATCATCTGACCTCCCGACTGGACGCTACCATTTGAGTTGATATGTGATGCATCCAACTACGCAGTGGGAGCAGTCCTTGCCAAGAGGGTTTGTAAGGCCCATCATGTGATTTACTATGCCTTGAGGACACTTGATTCTGCCCAAGCGAACTACACCACAACCGAGAAAGAGCTTTTAGCAATTGTCTTTGCTTTAGATAAATTTAGATCTTACTTGCTTTATTCTCATGTGGTGATTTTTTCTGACCATGCAGCACTCAAGTTCCTCCTGAAGAAACCAGATGCCAAACCCAGATTGATCAGATGGATGCTCCTTTTCCAAGAGTTCAACTTTGAGATTAAAGATAGGAGTGGAGCAGAGAATGTAGTTGCTGACCACCTGAGCCAGTTCGAGAGAGATTCTGATGAGCAGTTTCCCATTCAGGATTCATTCCCTGACGAGTAGCTTTTAAGGCTGCATGGTGAGTTTGCCTAGTTTGCTGATATTGTTAATTATCTAGTTGCTCATGCTTTGCCTGCACACCTCACACGTGCACAGATTGATAAATTTAAGAGTGAGGCTAAATATTATGTGTGGGATGATCCTTATTTGTGGAGATTCTGTAGTGATCAGATAATTAAGAGATGTGTGCCTAACCATGAGTTCCATTCTGTGTTTACTTTCTGTCATTCCTATGTCTGTGGAGGCCATTTTGGTCCTCAGAGAACAGCTAGGAAAATATTAAATTCTGGTCTATATTGGTCCACTTTGTTTCATGATGCATATGCCTTTTGTAAATCTTGTGAGCAATGCCAAAAATTAGGGAATATAACTCGTAGGAATGAGATGCCCCAACAACCTTTGTTATTCTGTGAGCTTTTTGATGTTTGGGGTATTGATTTTATGGGTTTATTTCCTATTTCCTTTGGCTTTGTTTATATTCTGTTGGCTGTGGATTATGTTTCCAAGTGGGTGGAGGCTATTCCCACCAGGACGGATGATTCTCATGTGGTTATCGAGTTTGTTAGATCACATATCTTTTGCAGGTTTGGTGTCCCCAGAGCGATCATCAGTGATCAAGGATCACACTTCTGCAACCGGCACATGAAGACCTTACTGGGCAAGTATGGAGTTTTCCACAAGACTTCCACCCCTTACCATCCTTAGACGAATGGCCAAGTCGAAGTCTCTAATCGAGAGGTTAAGAGAATTTTGGAGAAAACTGTGAGGCCGGATAGAAAGGATTGGAGTAAGAGGTTGGAGGATGCTTTATGGGCATATCGGACCGCCTACAAGACACCTATAGGCATGTCGCCTTATAGGTTTGTCTTTGGGAAGGCATGTCACTTACCAGTGGAGTTAGAGCATCGGGCGTATTGGGCAGTTAGGGCTTGCAACATGGACATAGGACTAGTAGGAGTCGAGAGGAAGTTACAACTTCAAGAGTTAGAGGAACTCCGATTAGAGGCCTATGAGAACTCTCGGCTGTACAAAGAGAAGACTAAGGCCTTTCATGATAAGCTGATCCTTCGGAAGGAATTCCAAGTGGGGGAGAAAGTGCTTCTATACAACTCTCGCCTTAAGTTGTGGCCAGGTAAATTGAGATCCCGATGGGAGGGACCCTTTGTTGTCACTAATATTTTTGCTTATGGTGCAGTTGAAATCCGAGATGTGACTACGGGGAGGACCTTCAAGGTCAATGGACATCGACTTAAGAAGTTCCATGGTGGAGATGAGAGTTTGGTTGAGGAAGTGGCTTTGAGTGATGCCATCTACCCGACTTGATTGAGCTTCAGGGGAGTTCTTTCGGATTATGTTTCTGTTTTTGTTGTTCTTTCGGATTATGTTTCTGTTTTTGTTGTTCTTTCGGATTATGTTAATTTTCTGTTCTTGTTGTTTAGTTTTGTTCTGTTGATGTTTTTAATTCTGTTTGTTGGTTCTGTTTTACGTGTCTGTTTTGTGTTTTCTGTTATTCTTCCCTTCTTTGTTTGCTGTTTTGGTGTGGTTCAGCATGTTCCAGATTCTGTTCACGCTTCTTCTTGAGCTTCTGTGTAGAATTCTGGTTTGATATCCTTTCTTGATTCGCTGTCTCACCTTTTTCCTAGTTGTTTTCCATTCTGTTTTGCTGTTTTGCTTTACTCTCATTCTACTCATCTTTCCACCTTTCCTTTTTGTATTTTTCATAGCACTTTGAGAATTGTAGAATTTGTGAACTTGAAACAATTGTCATTTTGAAGTTTCTAGCATGGTTGAATAGATTCTTACATCTTTTAGTTAGCTAATTTGGTGATGGAATTTGATGTGATGGATTAAGTTTGATGGAGCATACCTAGTGAGTTTTTGAACCTATTGTCATTCTATATTCCTTTCTTATGTGTATTGTGCTCATGATATTTGTTGCTCTAGAACTTGCTTTGCTTCTTTTTGAGACTACATTGTCATTTGCATGCATGAATGTGATGAAGGTCATCTTTTCTTCTTTCTAGCTAGATAGCCAAATAGCCTTCCTAACATCATTTCCCTTGATTTCCCCCTTGAGCCTATTTTTTTCCATTCTTTAATTTAGCTCATTGCAAGTTTTGTAAAACCATGTTTCTATCTACCTTAGGGAGTATGAAAGCATTTGTTGATCAATTGATGAGTTCTATTTGTCCGAGACAGACAAAGTTCTAAGTGTGGGGGGGAGGATTTGTGAAATTTAAAAGAAAGTGGCTATATAAAATGTAAAGACAAAGAAATGTTAGCCAAAAGAAAATTCTGTTTAAAAAAAAAAATTAGAAAAAGAAAATGCAAAGAAAAAGAGAATAAAAGTAGTGGTTTGCCTTCCAAAGAGGAAGAAGTCTGTAAAGAAAATTGCATGGAGCTTTTGGGTGTATTTTTGTGCTTAGTGTTAGTTTTGACTCATCATTCCCAATGTTCTCATGCTCTCTTTAGTTTTAATTTGCCATATCCATATTTCATTTTTTCTTTTCCCTTGGTCTTTGGCCCCATTACATCCTTAAATAAAGTCATTCTGATTTGTGCATGCATGTGTTTAAAGTAGTGGAGATTAGAAAATAAGCAAGCTTATGGTAGTGCAAATTGTCATGATGTGATTTGAGTGAAACATTAACCCCCTTAAACACTTGAGGGATTAAGAATATGTCTTGTGTGAGGTTCTATCTTTCTTAGTTCTTCACTTCATTTGAATTCACCATGCTTGTTGATTCAAAGTGCAAGAAATAGATTCATGATTGGTTTCATTCTTTTAAATTCTTGATTGTTCTTCTTGCTCACTTAACTTTTGCATTCTTGGAAGTTGTTGTTGGGAAATTATCTCTTAGTTGTCTTAGTTGTTTTCCTTTTTTCCTAGTTTTAACTTTAGTTTGCCCAGGACGTGCAAAGGATAAGTGTGGGGGGATTTGATGAAAAGTATTTTTATATATTAATTAATCCCCATTTTTAACCACCTAATCCTATTTTGGGCTCATTTGATTGGGCTTGGGTCATATTTCATTAATTAGGTTCAAATTGGGCTTAAGTGTGTTTTTCAGCATTATTAGGGTTTTGATACTATTCTATATTTTGGGTATATCTTTAGTTCTGGATGTCTAAAAATTGTGATTCTTGCCTTCTAGGAAAGCTAAGAGGATTATCTACAACTTTCATTCAGACCTCCAAGGCCAATTTAGACATTCAGTGGATCAAAGTTAACCCAGAAGTCAGAGTAGAGTTCCTGCCGCTGGATCCTGACCCGCATGCAGTTTTTGGACCATAACTTGTGTTGTACATGTCGTATGGACTTGAAACTAGTCCCATTGGAAAGCTAAGGCACAGGGCTTCAATTTTTATGCAGGCCGGTTCAAACAATTATGAAGTTAAGATGGTCTTATTTCCTGTCGAAAATGGCTGATTAGTCTAGAGACCTATATGGACCTAGATGGACTTAAATAGGCTTAACTTCCTCAATTCAGGCCCAATTAGGCCCAAACTGGAGCTCATTTAAAGCTGAGATCCAAAGGTTTAAATTAGGTTAGGTGTAAATTAGGTGTGCATGAAAATTAGGAAGTTATAAGCAAAGAAAGGAGGCAGACGAGTTATCATTTTCTAGACTAGGCAGCTTTTGTTTTCTCTCTTGAAAATTTTGGAGCTCTTTGATTTATGACTGCACTTCTCCATTGGAGCTTGGATTTCATGACCATGAAGGAGTAGAATCCTTGTAACCAAGTTAGACTCCTGATTAAATTCGGTTTTGATTTTGAGATTATGTTCTTAATTGGATTAAACTTAATGCAATTTCTTCTTTTTTGAATTTCTACCTTGCTTTAATCTTTGTATGAATTCATGGAGATCTTTGTGATTTATATGGATATTGA
Source organism: Cercis canadensis (assembly GCA_003255065.1). Classification (NCBI taxonomy): domain Eukaryota; kingdom Viridiplantae; phylum Streptophyta; class Magnoliopsida; order Fabales; family Fabaceae; genus Cercis; species Cercis canadensis. The sequence goes on from QAOA01002492.1 coordinate 176,697, forward strand.
AGTAAGAAATAGAATTTAGATTGATCAATCTTTAATCTGTGGTTAGAATTCAGAGATGCTATGTTATGCTAATTGATGTTCGGTTTTTAGATTAATCACTAATTGCTTAGTCTTTGTGATTACAAGATTAGTGATTGTATGTGATTAATCGAATCCTGAGTGATAACTCAGTAGGAACAATTGATCATAATTAGAGATTTCAGTTGTGATTAAACTCAATTAGTAGTGCTGCATTAAGACTTAATCACTCATGTTAATCTAGGATGAATCAAACCGATTTTTGATGGATGTCTAGCTAGGTTACGCCTTTAATCAACTACATTAATCTCTGTTTAATTATGTAATTTACTATTATAATCTTGTTTCAAAAATCCCCTATTTTTAACTTGAAATTATTGATTACACATTGCATTCCTTGTGAGACAAACCCGGATTATGCCCTCTATTGCATTCTAATTAGGAGATTCGATTTAATTTAATTGGTTAAGCGACAACACCAATCATCCACCTAACAAAGCCCATGGTCCTTTTTATGATATTATGATTGATGAAATTGCACGTGCGGGTGTTGGGGTGCAAGGTCTTACTCCATATGAAATTGGTGGCCCAATTCTTGATGATGAAATAGAAGAGATAAAAGAATATATAGAAGATTTTAAGAAGAAATTGGCAACTTATGGTGTCACAATTATGTGTGATGGTTGGCAATCCATATCTCGTTTAGCAATTATAAAATTTTTGCTCTACTGTGATGGGAGAATAGTTTTTCACAAGTTAGTTAATACCAATGTTTTAAAAACCGGACCGGACCGGTACTCGGTCTTAAAAACATATCGGTTCAAAGGGTATAACCGGTGGGGCGGTTTAACCGGTGAACTGGTCCCAATTTTCAATAATCGGCCGGTTCACAAAATGTGATTTTTTTTTTCTGGTTTTTCTGCCTAAAACTATATCGTTTTACTTACATTTTGAAAGTGAAACCCTCGGCCTCACCCCTCCCCTTCGATAGTTCACCTCCTTCTTCAATTTTCCCCCAATTCTCTTCTCTTCCTCCCTCACTAACTCCCTCTCTTCAAGCTCTTCACTCTCACGGGCTCACCCTCACGCATCATCCTTCTGCTTGTTGCTGCTCCCTTCAAGCTCTCTTCACTGATTCACTCTCACAGCCTCACCCACAACCAGTATGTGAAACAAGTAAGAGCATCTATTTCTCGCAGCCTCCTGCCTCCTGTTAGTATCTATTTCTCTATTTTCTTTCTCAATAAGTGTATAGTTTTTCCTGTAAATCAATTTAAATTTTCATATGAATTCTTGACTATTTCTCACGGCCTCCTGTGGTGCTTGAAGCAATTTTACTTTGATAATATTCTTGGAACCTTTGTCTTTCCAACGATTCCATGAAACTATTTTTCTATTTTGGTTAAGAAAAACAGTTTCCATCATACAATATTTGGAAAAGGGAAAGAAATTATTTCATTTATAACTTGGTTAAAGTTTATTCTTGTATGCTCTTTTTATACATATAACCGAATGCATGGGTGATTGTCTTTCTTCATCATCCCAGTGATCCCACTCCTTTGTATTGATTCTTTCATCTCATAATAGCACATATAGTGAAGTTTCTACTCCTTTTGTTACTTTAATTTATGATGTTGATTTACTGTCACATATATAGTAGCAGCATAACTTATCATATCAAGCTAAAAATAGAAATAAAACCTTATATAATATTTATGTACGTAATTACAAGGAAGCTAACTTTAATCTTATGGTTCTTGTGGATGTGGTTACTAGTTGTATAATTTAATTAATTTGCTGTAATTTACAATCCAAGACAAGAAAAGTGAACTCAAGCACTTGGTAGTTGCACAAGTGTACCTTGTTCTTTTTAAATAAATTCTAGTCTGGGTTCCATTCATATGTGGAGGCAACCTTATCAAAACTTGCTAGTGGGATATATAATCTTTGCTCTAAAATGATTTTCTAAATGATCTGTTATTCTATTATCTTATAATATCTTTGAACTAATTAAATGTTATATGTATCAGTAGTTGCACAAGTGTCCTTATGCTGTAAACACTTTCACTGATCTGTTTTTACTGTCACATATATAGTAGCAGCATAACTTAATAATAAGGGTGGTTCTAATAAATAATAAAGGTGGTTCTTAATATGTGAAAAAGGTCTTAATGATAAATAAGTTGACCATTAACTTATTTATCTACTTTGCTATGAGTCCTGTGGAGGGAGAGATTAAATAAACGTGGGGAAGAACTAGTTTCTTACTTGGATATCAAGTGCTTGTCCTGCTTGTAGGCTTGTAGCTTTGGGCCATTGAGTTTTAAACTTTTTATAGTGATGACTATTACTAGTTTTGATTCCAACACTTGGCAGATTTGCATGCCTCACAATTATTTGAGATGCCTAATCAAACTGAATAATTAGATGCTTTATTATTGCTGCAATGTTTGCCTCTTTATAATATTAGATAGTCTGAACCTCTATATATTATTGGCTTGATCCTTAATCAGTTTTATATTGTTAATTTTCAGAGAATATGACATCTTCTGAACAAAATTCAACTGCTGCATCATCACAATCTCTTAGAGCAAAGATTGATCCTGCATGGGAGCATTGTACTGAAGTTATAGATGGGAAGAAAAAAATTATTAAATGTTCTTAGTGTGATAAGTTTATTAGAGGTGGAGAAATACATAGAATGAAACACCATCTTGCTGGAAAAGGTGGAGACATAAAAAAATGTGATAAGGTGCCTTTTGATGTTCGTCATCAAATGCAAGAGAATTTAAAAGAAATTGAAGAAAGTAAGAAGCAATCATATAGCCAATGGGAAGACCATAATCCATTTGGGCTTAGCGCCATGCCTTTTGAGGGAGACACGACCAAGTTACAAGAAATTCTTGCTCTAGCAACTCAAGATAAAGGAAAAGGCATAGCAACTTCAGCACAAAAGGGTAAAAGAAAGGCAAGTGGAATGGAAAAATATTTTTGCCCAAGATCAACCATCAATTAAGAGTGCAATGACAGGTAAACAAGCTATCCATCAAGCTGATTTGGGCATTGCTAGGTTCTTTTTTGATAGTTGTCTACCTATAAATGCCATAAATTTTGTTTACTTTAAGCCTATGATAGATGCTATAGCAGCAATTGGTCTTGGTTATAAAGGATCAAATTATCATGCAATAAGAGGCAAGCTGTTGCATGATTTGAAAAAGGAGGTTGAGTTATTGGTTGAGACTTATAGAAGTGTGTGGGCAGAAACTGGTTGTACTATTATGGCTGATGGTTGGCAGGATCAAAGAAATAGGCAATTAATTAATTATCTTGTCTATTGTCCTAGATGAGTGATTTTTGTGAGGTCTGTTGATGCTTCTGATGTTATTAAAGATGCTCAAACTCTTTGTAATTTGTTTTAAGGAGTTAGTTGAATTTGTTGGGCATAAGAATGTTATACATTTGGTCACGGATAATGCAGCTAATTATAAAAAAGCAGGGAGATTACTAAATGAGGAGTATCCTACTATCTTTTGGTCTCCTTGTGCTGCACATTGCTTAAACTTGATATTAGGTGATATTGGCAAGTTAGATCATGTGAGTAGGTTAGTCATCTGTGCATCTTTGATTACAAAGTTTGTGTACAATCATGGATTTTTGTTGGCTTGGCTAAGAAAAAGAGAAGGATGGACTGAAATGATATGGCTAGGACCAACACGTTTTGCAACAACTTTTATTGCATTGAAAAGTATTTTTTAGCACAAACATGATTTGCAAGTATTGGTGACTAGTAAAACTTTTAGAGAGTCTAGATACTTTAAAGACAAGAAGGCAAAGGATGTTATGGAGATTGTTTTAGATACAAGGTTTTGGAATTCATGTGAACATATTGTTAAGGTTGTGTCTCCACTTATTCGCATGCTATGGATTGTTGATGGTGATGAGAAGCCTTTACTTAGGTATGTGTATGATGCCATCTATAGGGCAAAAAAAACTATCAAGAATGTATTATTGAATAGGAAAATAGCATACAAACCCTATACAAGAATTATTCAAGGAAGATGAGATAGACAACTTCGTCAAAGTGTTTGTGCTGCTGCCTATTACTTGAATCCCGTATTCTTTTATGATAAACATAACTTTTCTACCAAAATGGAAGTTATGAAGGGATTCATGGATGTTGTTAGTGCAATGGTGGGTTCGAAAAAGTCCAAACTTTTGAATGAATGTGAGTTATATGAAAAGAGATTGGATAGCTTTTCTCGACCATATGCTCTTGAATCTTCTAAACATATGAAACCCGGTAAGATTTTAACATTCTTTTGATCCTTTTTTTTTTTTTTTTTTTTTTTTTTTTTTTTTTTTTTTTTTTTTTTTTTNTTTTTACAATTCTCCTTGATTATATATTTTTTATTTTTCTAATGATTTTATATATTTCTTTATAGATGAATGGTGGAAATACTTTGGATATAGTGCTCCAACTATCCAAAAATTAGCTATTAAGCTCTTGAGCCAAGCTGCATCTTCTTCGGGTTGTGAAAGAAATTGGAGTGTATTTGAACGGATACATTCCAAGAAAAGGAATAGGTTGGAGTATCAAAGATTAAATGATCTTATTTATGTTCATTACAATTGGCGTTTGAAAAATAGGTATTCTAGATAATTCTTAATCATATTTGATTTTTTTACTAATATTTTATGGTGAAATGATTCTTTATAACATATTCATTATATTTTTTTTTTCCTTCAGGGCATATAACTTGAAGAAAAATTATTTTGATCCTATTGACTTTGAGAGCATAGACATTAATGAGTTTTGGTCATGGAAGAAGATGATTCTCCAATTCTTGATTATGATGAGTTGGAGAATATGCTTTATAATGATGAAGCAATTCCAATAGAAGCTACAACTCAAAATGAAGAAAATATTGAAGAAGAGCCATGTGGTGAAGGAGGGCAATCGTGGTGAAAGTGAAGGGATGGACTTGGATTCAATTGGTATATTAGATAGAAGTTATGAAAGTGATCATGAAATTGACTTAAGTGAGGCACATGCTTGGTTCAATCAAGATCCTCCTCAATTTGAGAAGAATAAATGAGTTAATGTTTGTGTATTTCATTTATTTGGTTTATGATTATGGGTGAAAACTTGTGTATTTTACTTATATATTTGGTTTTGATGATTTTAAGACAATGTATTTTAATTTTTAAGTTTGAGATTTTCACTTATGAGTTAAGTTTGATGATTTGTTCTTTATCTTTCATGTTTTCTTTTTGAATTTTTAATTTTGAAAAAAAGCTTTGATTACACCAGTCCGACCGGTCCGACCAGTATTTTTGGCCAAACCGGTTTGCTCACCGGTCCGATTTTTAAAACCTTGGTTAATACAACTGGAAGAGAAAAAGATGTCAAGTATATTTTTCGCTTGATGGACCAAGTGGTTGAAAAGATTAGTGAAACTAATGTTTTGCAAATTATTACAGATAATGCATATGCATACAAGAAGGCTGGTGAGTTATTGATGTTGAATAGACCACACTTATATTGGACTTCTTATGCTGCTCATTCTCTTGATCTAATATTACATGATTTAGCAAAAGTTAAAGAAGTTAAAGAACCAACTTTGTTTACAATCATTCCAAAGTTTTTCACATGATGAGAACCTATTGCATAGGAGAGTTGATTAGACCTGCTCAAACATGGTTTGCAACCAATTATATTGCTCTTGCAAGTCTTACGGAGCACAAAAATGGGCGACAAAGAATAGTTACTTCAGATGATTGGCATAGGAGTTTAGCTAATAAGGATTTAGCTAGAGCACGAGTTCATGCCACTATACTAGATCAAAAATTTTGGAAGAATGTTAAGAAAATTGTTGATATACATATACCAATTGCTAAAGTTCTAAAGATGGTTGATGGAGAAAAGCAAGCCACAATGTCATATGTTTATGTAACAATGTGCAAAGCAAGAGCAACAATTCAAGCAATAGTTCCTAAGTCAAGTAAAAATTATCTTGATATTATTGACTATCGTTAGCATAAACAAATAATCAATGATAGTTATATGGTAGGTATTAAATATTTGATTATACATTTTTATTTATGTTATTTTTGTAATACATTCATATTTATTTCATCTTTGACTATACTAATTGATATTTAATTCTTGATTTATATATGGAAAAAAATAAATATTACTTGAATCCATCATTTCAATACTCTAAAAACCTTGGAGCTCAAGAAAATTTGTTGAAAACACTTAAGCATGTGATTTCTAGATTAGAGCTAAGCTCAACTAAAGCTTTTTATGCACTAAATGAGATATTTATAATTTTTTCTTTTTCTTTCTCATTCATGATAAGAACATCTAATAATTACTCACACTATATTTTTTATGTAGGTAAAAATATTTTGAGATGCAATGTATGGATTTTTCAATAAATTAGCTATCAAAGGAAGAGATAAAATAGATCCAAGTTTGACTTATTATATTAGTAAAAAAATTGCTATGTGTATATGAAAAAACTTTAATATATCACTAACTAATGTGCACCAATTTTAATTTGCAGCTGAATGGTGGCTTATGCATGACACTTACTGCTCCAAATTTGAGAAAAATTACAATAAGAATATTGTCACAAACAACTTCTTCTAGTGGGTACGAAAGAAATTGAAGCACATTTGCACTTATTCACACAAAAGTGCACAATTGTTTGAATTAAAATAAACTAGAGAAGCTTGTTTTTGCACAATATAATATGCGATTGAAATTGAAGCATATTATGAAGGAGCATAATCAAGAAGGTGCTGAATTCAAAGCAATAGATTTGACCACAATTTTTGAAGAATATGATAGTCTTTCGTAATGGTTAGATGATTCTGGTGATGCATTATTAGATGTATTAGATGAAAATACTAGAAATATTAGACCAAATAGTTATTTGGCTACATTTGCTAATCGATGGTCAGATGAGGAATTTGAAAATTTGATAAGAGGATCAACACATCATGGATTTTTACTTACTGCTGATGTTGATGAGGAATTAGATGATGATACTGATATTGATACTGATACTGATACAGGTGATGGTGATGAAGTATGTGGTGAAAATATCACAAGTACTAATATGGGTGGTGAAAGAAGTTATAATTCACCAGGTATGATTTTCACATCAAAATAAGGATTTCAATATTGCACTGAAGATACTGATCATGGTTATAGGCCTTTGGACTATAATAGACCAAGTGATAATGATGTTGAAATGCAATATGTTAAACAATTGGCTTCTAATTTTTCTTCAATTAATACCCGTGGATGTGAGTCTAATATATTTGATTATAAATCATCATCTTCAGCATGTGGTCAGAGTTCTGGGCATGATTCATCATCCTCTGCACATAATTATGGCTCATTATACTCATCATCCTCACAGGTTGGTTGTCATCCTTCAAGATACTACATGGAAGATTTTAAAAAATTTAAGAGGGATTATGATAATTTTTACTTCTCTTACATGACTTGGATTAATTATTGTGACTATGTCGAGTGACATTATATATTTCCTCTTAGATTATATACAAGTTTTGGATATTTATCCCCTAAACATTCTACTGCTAATTGATTTGAACTTTCTAATATATTTTTGTTGATTATGTATTGTGTAATTTGAAACTTTAAGTATAATATGTATTTTTCATTAAGTTTTATGTATGTTAAATGTTATCAAAATTTTTGAACATTGATTATATTTATGTTATTTGGTTAAAAATGTAGTTATTCAATATTATACTTTCTAATTTTATATATTTTTACCAATATTATTATGTTAGAATCCTTTAAAATTAAAAAAAAATTATTGCTTAAAATTATTTGAAACGTTTCTTCAAAAAATCTTTTGTTTTCACAAAATTTTTAAAACGTTTCTGTTTCCTAAGTGACCGAAACAGTAACCTGAAATGAAATTTTGTTCCTTGCTTGCTGCCTTGTCTTGTTTTTCCTTCATAATTATGGGGCTGCGGTGCTAGCCTCTTTGTCTTGATTTCACTTTTTCTTCATAAATACGGCTACAACGTTGGGATTGGGGGATGCGGCCTTGAGCTTGCTGCCTCCAATTCTAGGTGACCAAAATTCATCCATTTTTTTTTTTACATTGAAACACGTTTAATAGACTTCCAATCATTCCTAAATTAAAAAACTATAAAATAAACATGAAAACACTTAAAATTAAACCTAAAACAACACCCTAGAACAAGTAATTAACAAGCTTGATTAATACAAGATAAGCGGTATAANAACAGTAACCTGAAATGAAATTTTGTTCCTTGCTTGCTGCCTCGTCTTGTTTTTCCTTCATAATTATGGGGCTGCGGTGCTAGCCTCTTTCTCTTGATTTCACTTTTTCTTCATAAATACGGCTACAACGTTGGGATTAGGGGATGCGGCCTTGAGCTTGCTGCCTCCAATTCTAGGTGACCAAAATTCATCCATTTTTTTTTTTACATTGAAACACGTTTAATAGACTTCCAATCATTCCTAAATTAAAAAACTACAAAATAAACATGAAAACACTTAAAATTAAACCTAAAACACCCTAGAACAAGTAATTAACAAGCTTGATTAATACAAGATAAGCGGTATAAAACTGACTTATCAAATACCCCCAAACTTGAGATTTGCTAGTCCTCAAGCAAAATAAAGAATTAAACTAGCAAAGTTAACAAAACTAACACACATGAGTAAAGACATAAATCTACTAACCAAATAGGTCTCAAAGATAACAAATAATCATAGCTCAGAGAAAATTCAACACATCAAGAATATGTAGAATTTCAATCCAAATGCAAAAATCACCTTAATTACAATTTCCTTAGTGTGTGTGTGTGTTTAGCCCTTTTCCCATAACCTCTTGCAACTCCAAGAAGTTTATACAACTAAGCACATGCAAATTGACTTCTAAATGAATAAATTAAAAAATTCCACAGGATTGCTTTTCATTCCACTTTTCACTAATATAAGCTACTCACAACATCAAAGGTAGGATAATGGATACCAACATGTTGTCCGGTGCTAGATTTTCTTTGACAAATAGGGCTGCAACATTGGAAATCAAGGCTACAGCTAGGGGTGTAAGACAAACTAGCCAACCTAAACCGAATCGGAGGGAAACTAAACCAAACCTAGGGGGTCGGTCTGGTTCTCAGTTTGGTTTTTTGAAAAACCGATGGGGTCAGTTTAGTTCTCGGTTTCGATGAAGGAAAAACGAGCTTAAACCGAACCGAGGCATCCAATACGACATTGCTTTAATGAATCCCTAAGTCTCATTTGCTCTCTGATTCTCTCGGTCTCTTTCTCCCATAATCCCATTCTCCTTTGCAATTGTAAATCTGAAATCCCTAGTGGACTCGCTACCTTGTTAGTGAGTTAGCTTCACCATCACATGGTATTGCTTGTTGTTTATGCCACTGCTTTCCTAAGGAATGACCAGGCCATTGTTAAATTGTGGAGGGAGTAACTCCGTTGATGGTAATGCCCCCTTGTTGTCCTTAGATTGCCACTTATGTGGAGGTACTTAAGCCATGCTCCGCTCATCTAATTAATGTTATGCGACTATAGAAAGAATCAAAGAATCACTAAGCCATGCCATTCAATTATTAATCAAATACCCTCCTCCATCACCATCATCACTTTCTTCTTCGTTCCCTCCCCTTCCAATTTCCAAGAAACTCACACAAAACCCAATACTATAACAATCTATATCCCAAACAATGAAACCTAAATTCAAATAAAAAACCAATGCCACCGACTTACTAATTAAATGCAGTTCATAATAATCTTTGTTCTCTTGATAGTTGAAATAGAAAAATAAATGCACCCACTAGTGAGGGAACAACAAGAACAAAAGGGCTAGCAAAATTCTCAATACTCATGCTTACATTTACATTTGCACCCTTCATCAACCAAGCAACAATTTAATAAGTTGTAACTACTTACTCTTCCTTTCGTGTTTTTTTTTTTTCCTTTAATTCTAGGCTGACAAAGGTAAGCCCACGTTAAATGTTTAGGCTAGGCCGAAGACTACTCTTTTTCTTACTTTTCATTTCTTAATTTATTGACTGAAAATTATTCCTTAGAATTTACTTTTCTTTTCAGTTCTCTATTAGCTTTGGTTTCTGGCTTTTTTTCTTGTTCAAATTAGAAAAAATGGCTTGTGCAAATTTATGGCAAAAACTGACCAAACCAAACCGAATCGAGTTTGGCCGATTCAGTTTTGCACTAAAAAATTCCAGAAACAGAACCAAACTGAATTGAGATGGTCTGGTCGGTTTGGGGTGTAAATCGGACCGATTACACCCCTAGCTACAGCACTGGTCCCTTGCCTTGTTTTCACTTTTCTGTTATAAATGCGGGCTGCAGCCCTGAGCTTGTTGCCTCCAATTCTAGGAGACCAAAATTCGTCCTTTTTTGACGCTGAAACATGCTTAATAGACTTCCAATCATTCCTAAATTGAAAACCTAAAAAATAAACTTGAAAACACATAAATTAAACTTAAAACACCCTAGAACAAGCAATTAATAAATTTCAGTCATGACTCCAACTTATCACTTTGATTAATATAAGATAAACAGTATAAAACCAACTTATCGCTTATCTCCATCATCAATAAATTGGAGAGTCGCAGACTTAGGGTTCAAACAATCAAAGGCTCAAAGCAAGTGAAAAAATAGAAATTCCTCTTTGGCTATTCTTTAGAATCAGAAATTGTTGAAGGTAGATGATGAATTTCAGTCATGACTCATCCTATTCCATCTTCTTCCACCATTAGTAGTTGCAGCTCCCTTTCTACCATTCGACAAAACCCAGGTTTGTAAGGAAACAAATGAAGAGTCGTATTCTAACTCTTTCAAGCTATCTTTTTTTTTTTAAATGAAAAAAAAAACTATTTGTTTTTTCTAAAAAGGAATGGGAAAAATGGCAAGCTATATCCAACCCAATTCAAGCCATGTCCGAGCCATGTGTCTAAGCCGAAAAAAAATATTTTTTTATTTGGACACATATGTACACGTGTTAGACACATGTCGTGGTTGTGTCCATGTCAACGATGTGTCAGACACGAGGACATGACAACAAACTACCGTGTCTGTGCTTTTTAGTTATGTACCAATATCTACACTTACTGATTAAAGCAAATTGCAGCAGTAACTAGATTCATAACAATAAGAAATACAATATGGGTTTAAAAAATTCAACATAGTGAGTAACCAAATGAAGACAATGATAATAGTTTCATATGGATTAAAGCAAATTGCAAGAGTATTTACAAGAACATGGAGTGCTCAAATCTAGAGAATGAGAATGGTTTTATAGACTAAATCATGATGGATCATTCAAATTACCTTAACCACGCTAAAATCAATGAAAATACCATAAAAATCCTAAGATTCTGCCTAGAATTTTGATAAAAATAATGAGAAAATTGGTGCTTAAAATTTATTTATAAGGGGATAAAGAAATGTCCGAACTTACAAATCAGATGAAGAAGAAAATTCAAGAGACCCATGACGGTAGCAGTGCTAAGGCGGAGGACCAATGATGGCAAAGCTTAGACAGCGGGGAGCTTAACTCAAAACGGCAATGAAGTTATCGATGAGAATCAACAGTGGTGAGACAATGATTCCAACTAGAGGAGAGAACAAGAAACAAATATAAAGATATTTTGTTATCAAATGTTTAGCTAGACAGTAGTTAACAAACACCATAGTCAGATTTTGTCATATTTGAAAATGTTGTACTATGTTGATTGGATGTCGTAACTCAACAGCTCAAAGATTAGGTAGATTGGCATTTGAAATCTCCTTGTTTGTCTTTAATTTTGCCTCAGAACAGGAGGCAAGATGAGTGCTATATGAAAAGGAGTGGTGGTTTCATGGTGTTCCTGTTCTTCTGGATTGGTGGGTGCCTCTGGCTGGTTGTATTAACCAATTTGCTATTAGTGAAAAATGGTATTTTGGGTTTGCTTGGTCTGATTACCACCCTGATTTTAAGTCAGTCTTTTTTCTTCTATTTCTGGATGTTGAATATTGATGATGATCCTCTTTCTTTCAATGATTATCATTGCCATGTTCAATCATGGTTAGAGCAGTGTAGCTTTTGATCAAAATTTGAGTTTGTCCCAAGATATGTCCAATTACTTTTTCTTCTATAATTGCTACAATTGTTGAGGGCTTTACGTTGTCAGACCTGAAACAACCTCCAAGAAGAAGAAGACACCATGTAAAGGGTGATATAGAGAATTGGAGTCCAATTAGGGCAGTTATGATATTTAAGGTGATACAGATAATTTGCATTGTGCTATTTATGCAGTTATTTGGCGTATTTGGTTGGAAAGAAATGTTCATATCTGTATTGGATTTGAAGCTATTATGGGACAAGATCGTTTTCCTGGCTTCTCTTCGGTGCACAGCTCATGATCTCTTTAGGGTGCACTGAGAGTGGAGAGCACTTTTACATTAATGTTTTTCTTCTTTTCCTGTTGTTGTCTTTAATATGTTTTCTCCTAGAGGATAGCTTATCCTCTTTTCAACTTGTTCTCTTCCTTTCTTAATACAATTCTTCTTTTATCCAAAAAAGAAAAAAATTAGGGAACATTCATTTGTGAAGCAAGGTTATTGGTTAAAGTTAACTTAATTTTAACTGACAATTTGAAACATGTTGACCTGCATAAGCTTTGGGGTTTGATCTTTAATGTTGTAATCATAGGGACTTTCTGTATGTTCTAAATTTGAAACATGTTAATCAGCGTAAGATTGGTTTATTGCGTAATTATGATAATTACAGGGATTTGTAGCCTGATCAGCATAATCATAGAGATTTATGGCTAATCAATCCTAATCATAAGGATTTATAGCCTGTAAGTTTGATTGGTAAACTTGTCTCTGTTTTTGAGAGATTTTGCCCTAAAACTACAAAACAGTGTGTTAGATGATCAATACGATTCTACAGGCCAACACATTAATTTAAAAGAGGAATCAGTTGTGTCTGGTGGACTATTGTATCTTGAGTTGCAAAACGTGCTTCATGAAAGGGATGCACTCTAGCAAACAGAAAAATGCCTGGGAGTTCCTACTCCAATGTTGTCTAGCTGCACGGACAATGTCAGAAATGATAATATTATTGAAGAAGAGGATGGCAAGGTTCAGAACTCTAGCAGAAAGGATAGGAATGTTCTGCTACTCCCTCCAATTTCTATGGAACCATTTAAAAGTATTAACCAACCTTGTTGTAAAGCTTCTTCTGCAGTAGTAGAGGTGTTTGGGTTTTTCTCTTTGCTTAAAAGTGGGTGGATGGAATGCAGTTAAACAATGATAAAGATGGTGCTCACATGATTCAAGATGTAGACTCCAATGTCTGTAGAAGAATTTTCCTTTGCAGGTACTGAGGTGGGTGGGTTATTATGTGATGAAGATGATATTGTTCCCATTTATGAAGAAGGTGAAGGCCTGCTTCTAAATGAGTTATGGGCTGAATATGTAGAACAAAATGTTTTAATAGGGTGTAATGATGATGATGGTAATGAGCTGTCGAGGCTCTTCAAATTAGTGATTTTTAAAGTCGATTTACCAAAGCTACTTGTAGCATAAGGTAACACCAAGTCGAACCAAAGGATTACTCTAATTAGTGAATCAGATTTAGGAACATATAAACAGGGGGGTTTGTTTTGTTTGAAGTGATTAACAAAAATTAATTAAAAGTGGTAAACCTTAAGGAAAACAACCAATCCAAGTCTAACTGATTCTGATTTTAATCCATCTTTGATTTCCAAGAATCCATTCAATTATTAACCTAGTTCTTGGCCTTAGAACACATCAAGAAGCCTTTTAGTCCTCTATGGATATCCACTAGTTAAGCAACCAGAATTTGGATCAACTAAGACTAAATGAATTAAGCACTCATTTAAATCCAGTTTAACCTAAGTCCAGAATCCAGCCAAAGGTAATTAATCCGTCCAAAAGCTTAGAAACATTAATTAACCTTTAATTTCCTCTTTTATCACATGTAATTAAGCAATCAACACATAAAAATCCAAATCCGAATTTAAGCAATTCAAATAGAATATTTAAGAGGAAGCAAAGAAGTAGATTAACCACTAAATGAATAATAATCAAAGCATAATCTCAGAATCAATAATCAGAACAGCCAAAACCTGGATTGATTTGAGTATTCAGCCCTCCATGAACAAGAGAAACCAAGTTTTACAAAGAACTTAGAGAGAAAACTTAGAGATTAAGAAAACAAGAAAAGCTGTCTACAAAATATCTTACAAAATATCCTCATGCATTTCGGCTACCTCTTTCTGAACATATAAGCCTCCAAAAATACATGCACACCCAAATTTCTCTTAGGTCACACTTATTCCCATGGGCCTTAGCTTTCATTGGGCTTTGGTTTGGGCTCAATTGGACTTGTAATGAAGAAGTTAGGCCCATTTAAGTGCCAACAAGTCTTTGAAACCATCAGTCAATTTCCATAGGCAATAAGACCATCTAAACTATACAATTTGGTGAACTGGACTTCATAACAATTGAAGCTCTGCGTCTTAGATTTTCAATGGGACCAGTTTCAAGTCCATACAACATCTATAGCTCAAGTTATGGTCCAAACACTGCATAAGGGTCAGGATCCTGCGACAACATCTCTTCTCTGGCTTCCAGGTTGCATATGACCAGCTAGACATCCAAATTAGACTTGGGACTCTGAATCAAAGTTTTAGAGCTATCTCTTAGATTTCCTACAAGGTAAGATTCAAAATTATTAGATGTCCAGAACTCAAGTTATGCATGAAACACAGAGAGTATATAAAATGCCCAGTATTGTTGAAAAATACAATTAGGCACAATTGGATCCAAAGTCATGAAATGTGACCCAAGCCCACTTAAATAGGCCCAAAAGAGGTTTAAAGGACTAAATATGAGGGTTAACTACAGTATAAAAAGTGTGTTCATCAGATGGTAGCTCACAAGGAGTGAATGAGCTTTTTCAACAGCATAGTGATGGGGATAATGGGACTTTTAGCTTAGGTTGTCACGATGGACATGACAAGATTAATCTATAAGGAGATCCTTTTGTTCATACTGAGAAAGGGATTTTCCCTTATCCAGATTTTGAAAATCTTACACAAATTGATAAAAGTGTGAGGATCCCAGAGGGAGGAGACATATCCATTATCCCCGTTAGGGAATGCAATTGATAAACAAGACCCATGATTTCTCCTTGATTCTCTGGGGTTAAAATTGGTCAATTCATCAGGTATGGATGTTAAATTTGATTATTCTCCAATGGCGTATGGTAGAAGATGTTAGAAAAGGAACTTTAGAGATTAGCCACCATGGCAAATTAGGAAGGGCATAAAGGAAATAGAAGAAATATATAGTTAGTATACAAGTTTTAAAGTTAGATTTTGTTTAGGAGAATAAGGGAGGGTTGGGTTTGGAGGAATTATGTTAGTTATAGTGATTGGAGCAGTTTTGTTTTGGCTTGTTTTTTGGTGAATATAAGGTGGCTTGCTATATAAGTTTTCTCTTAAGGGTTTGGATTTCTTGAGTTTTCTCTTTCCATTGGAGGGTTTCTTGTCCTCTCCTTATACTTCTTCCTCTTTCGTAATATTTCATTTCTATCAAGAAAAAAAAGTGTTGACATGTGTATCCCTCCTCTTCTGATATGAACATCAATGATGCCCCTTTTGACTTGTTGATTTCTTGCTGTTGTTTAAAGATTTCTATTGTCAGTTGCATTAGATCTTTTCAACTTGTCAGTTGTTGTTAACTGGGGAGAGAATAACCTGATTTGCTATTTTGGTGTTTTAACTACATTAAAATGACAAGGAGTGTTAGAAAACAAAAGGAAACTTAATTGTAGCAGGAGTTTGACTTCTTTAGAAATCTACATGCATATACGTGGTGTGGTCATGTGATGATTATCATTGCTTATCAGACTTATCTGATGCATCTTTTATTAAAGGATAGTAACATCATCATATTGCAATATGATGATTGTCAGCAGAGGTGTATTTTAATATTTCCTTCTTGTAGTTGCAAGTTTATATGAGAAACTTGTTTTATTGACCAATCCCTCGTGTTTGAGTTGATACTGTAGATAATTATTAGTTTATAATTAAATCAACAATAATTCCTTCTTGCTGGATGAAGGCAAACAGAGATGAATCTTGTTGTTAGTAACTTTGAATTTTTTTTAATTTATTAGGATGAACTGCGACAACAGGAGGAGGAGGAGATGGACGATTATTGTTCACAGGTATGTACTATAAAGTCATGCTCATCATAGTCATTATCATGCACATTATGTGAGGAGTTTTTGGGGATAGATCTTGGCCACTGTAAAATGCACAAAAGTTTAGAGAATGTTCATTTTTTTATTTATTTTGATATTAGTAGTAATCATTTTGAAGAGATATTTGTCTATGGTGGCAATATAGGAATGAAAAATACTCTGAATGATCCTCCGTTGACAAAAAAAAAAAATGCAGAAGAAGACAAAGCTGTTATGCTAGCATTAGATTTATTTCCTCCTCTCTCTTTCTCTTTTCTCTTCCTTTTTCTTTTCAGTCTTATTCTCCCTCTTCCTCCCTATCTTTCGCTTTATTCCATATGAAATATTTAGAGGAAGAAAAAGGAAAAATTTGTGATGACCTATGGAGGAAATCCGTTTGTATAATAGGAACAAACCTTAGAAGGGAGTGCTTTAGATACCATGGGGGTAGAATCTTCTGCATGTGCATCTGATCCTAATCCTGTCAGGTTAGGTAGAAGGAAAAGCACTAGGTACTGTTCTATTCAATCGGAATCTGTATGTATCTCAGACACACACATCTATGGATTAAATCCAAATCTGTAGTATCCGCCATAGACCCACACACGTGTCTTAGTTTGATTTAAGAACCTTGAATTGAAAATCAAATGGGATGGTTGAATTTTCTGTGACGGCTAACAATGAAAAAGAGTAAAAAGGTACGGTTTTCAAAAGATGTTAGAAGAGTTGAGATTTGGGTTGGAGAGTAAAACTCTTCTTCCCCTCATCTTGAACTCACATCATTATGTGCTCCATGTCTCAAAGCTTGCCAGCTGTAGATGGAAGTGACTGGAACTCTGGCGATGAAAACCCAAAAGAAAAAGCACCACCACCACCACCACAGTTTGAAAAGATTTAGGGGTTTTTTGAACGTTTTTATGTTTAAGGGTTGAACTGCACATGACCTTAAGTTGAAGGGGGTAAACTAGAATTTACTCAAGATATAATTAACAAATTGATGATAAATTATTTGAATGCTAGACTGTTGTCAGAAAATGGAGCGCAAGTACACTCTATCGTCTTACAAGTAAAGATTAAAACTATTAATTACCGAAACTGGGTTAATCCCAATTTTATCTGATCAATTGATTAAGGAGAAATTGTAAGAATAAACTAAATAAATTGAAAGTAAGCAGAAACAGATAAAAATTAAGAATTAATATAGAGAGAAAGTCTAAGGGTTCCGATTTCACCATAACTAATCTTGATTTTCATTCTTAATTTCTTTAATCTAGATTTATCTTTCTAATTGCTAGTCAAGATTCCCTAATTTATTTATTAGTCTTTCCCAAGGTATAATAAAAATATTTTCAAATTATGAATTCACTATATTCTTATGTGAATTACAAATAACTAGAAAATTCATTTAATTCTATGGATCTCTTTAATTGACTACACATGCCATGTATGTATATCCCTATCTTACATGCAATCTATGGTATTTATCGTAATGAATTAGACACACAAATCTCCTTTCGGTCTCATTGTGATTAACCTATCAACTAATTAGTGATCAGACAATTAGAAGCATAAAGAATAGAGATGAATACTCAAATAGAAAAAATAAATCACAAATTAATTCTAAAAGGAATTACAACCGTTCATAGTTAGACTGAATTATAGCCCTAGAAAAAAATTAGTTCATGATAGTAAAATAAAACATAATTGATGAAATTCTGAACATAGACGAGAAGAAAGAAGAATAAAACTCAGAGTAGAAGCTCATATTTGCTAGCACCAATCCTTGTCTTGCCGCTTCTCTGCTCTCCAAAAAATCTAAAAGTTTAGAGTTCTAAAACCTAAAAGTCCTATTTATACTAATTTGCATAAATCCTATTTAAATTAGGAAACAACTCTATGTGTACGAAAAATAAAGGGATGACGCTGGGGTGCCTGGGACTAATGAATAATGGCCTGGTGTTTGAAACAAAGCATTAGGGCGCTATGTTACAGGCGCAGGGGTGCTGCTTTCCTGTCCTCTAGCGCAGGGGCTCTCACTCGGGGGCGGTGGGGCCCTTACATGCTGGTGGAAAGTCACTTTCTTTTGCCTGGTGTGTGTGGTAAGCGATGGGGCTCTAGTTTATAAGAGCTGGGGTGCTACTTTACTTGGTATAGGTGCTGGGGCTCTTGCTTTCAAGAGCCCCAGCCCTTGCTTTCTATCATGTGCACAAATTCTTGCACTTTTTTCACCTTAATTCACATAGTCTTCATATCTTAATTAAACCTACAAAAGTAGCAAAAATACATTATTTAATACTCAAAATAATCAATAAACAATACAAAACATTAAGCTAAAAGTACAAAAAGAGTAGATATAAAATCTACTCAACAAATACCTCCAAACTTAACATTTGTTTGTCCTCAAGCAAATAAAAAGAAAAATTAAATCTACTCAGAAACTAAATATAGAGTGAAAATCTAGTCTACTAATCATGTACACCTCAAAGATCTCAATTAAGCACAATTCCTAGAATTTTTAAAATAGTATGAATGTGTATAATTTTAACCGAAAAGTCAATCTCAATCTCACTAAAATTTTCTTTGTGTGTAAATGTAGCCCTTGTTCTCTATACTTAATCAGATTATGCAAACAAGCTCACAAAAAAATAATCTCCAATTTTAAATTCCAGAATCCCATAGGCTTGCTTTTCATGTCAATCTCCACTAATGTAGGCAATTCACAATATCAAGGATCAGAAGGACTTTTGATCGACTAGTAAGGTGTGGCTGGGTTAAGAGTAGGATAATGGATAAAAATGCGGCTTAGCTCACCCTTCACATTGAATTCAGTTTAGAGCAAATCTTAAGAGCACCTGTTTTTGTTTCTACTTCTAATTCCCCCAAACTTGTTTTCTTCTTTACTTTGTCATCCACCAATAAAATTCTTATTTTACGGCCACTATATCCCGCACTCAATGCTTTTAAGACATTCTTTTTCTTTTCAACATTTTTGCACAATTGTTTTTTTTTTCTTTTTATTGTAATTTTCTTTTTTTCAGTAGGGATGTAGCACTTTGATTTTTATTCTTTAGTGGCAATTGCATTGATATTTTTTTTTTCTTTTTCTTCACCCATTGATATTTACTTATTTTGGCTATAAGTTTCTTGCTTTGTTATTGCATTCTTTTTCACATTTGAGTGATTTCACTTAAATATGATATTTAATCCATGTATTTGTGTTAACAAGTAATATTCTTGTTGTTCAAGCAAAAAGAATGATTTTGGGGAATTTTTGGAGCAAAGTGCAAAGAAAACAGTTAAGTATGAAGTTCAGACAAGGGACATGGCTTTTCACACGCTCGTGTGTTCCCGTGTCAACGTTCCAGAAGTACCTGTGTAACTTGTTGAAGGACACGCCCGTGTTGGATGCCGTGTTAGTTAGCCAGAGACCACCCTAAAGTAACACGCCAGTGAACACGCCCTCAGCCAGAGAAGCACGGGCCATGTTGAGATGAACACACCTTGAAGTTAAAGAGACACGATTGTGTCTTAGGTTGTATTGCAGTCTAGAATTTCATTTAAATGACACGCCCAAATCCATAAGCGAACACGACTCGTGCCTAGCCGGTGTTCGAATTATTGAAAGTTAACCCCAGCATTCTGAACACTATAGAAATGAACCTTATAGTTGGGAAGAAGGGGAACACACTGCATCAGAGTTGGAAAGAGGGACAACAATCAAACTTTGAAGGCTTTTAAGAAGAAACAAGAGCGAGTTCTAGGGAAAAAAGAGAACTCAACCTTTCAAGAAATTCATGAGAATGAGCTTTCCTTATTCTTTTCCTTATTCTATGTATTCTTTTAGTGCAGTTCTTGTTACCATCATGAAATAATTTGTAAAGGTCTAGATAGGATGAACCCTAAAGTTGAATTTGTGTTTTTCTTTTAATTCAATGAGAATTACATCTTTCCCTTATTAGAATTGTCTATGATTCTTATTTGTTATTAAATTAATGAAGCATGCCATTAGTTTAATACTAGATTTCAGTTTATAGATTGAGAAATCGTAAATTGAACAGATCACTTTTAGACAATAAGATTTGCATGGAATCCCAGAGATAGGATCACATAAGTCTTCTGGTTATGGTTAACCTTAATACTGGGAATTCATAGAACACAAACTAATGCATTTTTGGCGGTGTTGATTAGAAAGAGATTTCAATCAATCAACCTAGGAATAGTTGTCATATTACTTGAGAAAGAATATGACATAATTCAAGAAATTCAATCAGTCCAAGTAAGAAAAGGTGATATCATTGAGTTAAAGTTGGAGGTGCAAAGCTACATTCTAGGGGGATTCTTATCTAGGTTTGTCTATCTAACTGATTACCCTTTAGAGTTCATTGTTATTTTTTTTCTTTTCTCGCTTCTCTTAGTTTAAGTAAGTAGTTCATCAATTTAGCCACAAATTAGAGATTAGATAATAGAGAAAGGATTAGTACTAATAGCTATAGTCCTTGTGGGAACTATATTTGTACTCAATTGAGCTATACTATAAAACGATATGTGCACATGCCTAGAGTGATTTTAGCATTAGTTTAATTGGATATGTTAACTTAAAAATCATCAAATTTTTGGCGCCGTTGTCGGGGAACTATAATATTAGGAACATTTAATTTCTATGACTCTAGTCATTTTATTTTATTTTTTCTTTAGTTAATTTTGTTTGGTTTAGACCTTTTTTCTTATCTGTGTCTTGGTCAATCTTTGCAGAAGCTAGTTATGCTTGTGTATGACAAGAAGTGGTAATCAAGACCTTTTGGAGTTGAATCGAGAGATTGAACGCATGTTGGTGAGAAAATCAAAGAAGAAGACTATCTCACTACAAACTCAAACATTCGAGCCTAGTTTTGAACAAGAACCAATTATGGCTGAGCAAGCAAGACAACAAACCATGGGAGATTACGCTAGACCATTACTTGTTGGAACTGAGTCCAGCATAAGTAGACCTCCAGTGAACAACTTTGAGATCAAGCCGAACATCATCCAGATGGTGCAGCAGCTTGTGCAATTCGATGGACTGCCGGATGAAGACCCTCATGCTCACATCACAAATTTCTAGGAGATTTGTGATACCTTTAAAATTAATGGAGCTACTGAGGATGCAATTAAACTGAGGCTTTTCCCTTTCACACTACGGGGTAAAGCAAAATCATGGTTGAAGACACAACCTCATGGCTCTACCAAAACATGGGATGAGCTCACTGAGAGAATTCTAAGCTGATACTTTCCTCCAGCTAGAATAGCAAAGCTTAGAAACAACATCTTCTCCTTCCAACAACTAGATGGTGAAATACTTTATGAAGCATGGGAGAGATGGAAGGAATTGCTAAGAAAATGCCCACATCATGGGCTGAATTTGGGGGTCTAGATGCAGACCTTTCACAATGGTCTCAGCTTTGGGACTAAGCAACTTATTGATGCTTCCTCTGGATGAACCACAAGCTTCAAAACCCTTGAAGAGTTGCAGAAGCTAATTGAAAACATTGCTATGAACAACTACCAGTAGGTAAATAAAAAAAATGAAGGCCAAATCAGGAGGAGTGCATAATGTAGATGCTGTCACATCTTTGGAGGCAAAAATTGAGGCCCTTATAAAAAAGATTGATGATATGAGCAAACCTACTCCACTAGCACCAGTTATGAGCTGTGACATTTGTGGAGGAGGAAATTCTAATCATGAATGCCAGACATCCACCATGGGGCCAGTAGTAGAGTAAGTAGACTTCTTAGGGAACTGAATGCCCAATAATCTTCACTCTAACACATATAATCTAGGGTGGAGAAATCATCCAAATCTCTCTTGGAGTAATCACGGGTAGCAGAGGCAAGGTCCTCCACCTAGATTTCAACAACCTCCTAACCCACTATGGAAGCCAACCATTGAAGACCAGCTGTCCAAATTCATTTTAGCATCAGAAGCCCAATTCAAAAACACCGAAACATCTTTGAGGAATCAGGTTACTTCTATCCACAACCTTGAGACTCAAATTGGTCAGCTGGTCAATCTGATTTCAAAAAGGC
Source organism: Cercis canadensis (assembly GCA_003255065.1). Taxonomy (NCBI): domain Eukaryota; kingdom Viridiplantae; phylum Streptophyta; class Magnoliopsida; order Fabales; family Fabaceae; genus Cercis; species Cercis canadensis. Next base: position 199,103 of record QAOA01002492.1, read on the forward strand.
CACCAGGGACTCTACCTAGCTACACCAAGCTAAATCCTAAAGAACAAGTCAAGACTATTAAATTGAGGAGTGATAAGGAGTTGAAAGAGGTCGAGAGAGAGAAATCTGGTGATGAAGGTGCTGTTGTAACTGAGAAGAAAGAGGACATTATGTTGGAAAAGACAGAGGAGCCGAAGAAGAGAATGGTGAAGGAATACCAGTGATAACACATTATTTTACACTATTTGTTTCCCTTAAATTTAGTCTTTTAGTGTGTGTTTCTAGTGATTTTTATGGCCTTTAGACATGTTTTGTAGATTTGAACTTGTTGGTACTTATAAATTTTAATTGCTTAACTGTTGAATTCTGGCACTGCTTACATTTTTCACTATATCTTTAGCTAAAAATGTCTGATTGATGTGATTGTGTTTCGTTGGAAAGTTGACAAAAAATGCTACATTTCATATGAAGAGCCCAGAAGCTGATTCTCGCATCTGGACAACTGAAATTCTCATGCAAGTAGTCCAGATTTTCTGCATCTGCCCAGCATTGACTGATTCCCTTCCTTACACATGCCTATTGGACCAGAGCATGTTTATTTGGGCCAACATGCTTATTGGACCAGCACACATGACACTAGGGCTTGATCACATTTTTACCATTAATAATTTAGGAAATTAGGTTTATTTTGTAATTAGGAAACCTAGAGGAGGCAGCCAACTAGTATTTATTCTCAAGTTGTTGAGGAAAATAAATGACCAGAAGAGATACGAAATTACCTTGAGTAGCTGCTACCTCCTGTTTCTGAGTTCGAGTTTTAGACTTTTGCCTTGTGTTTAAGCCTTTCATGGAGGGCTAAGTTCTTTTGTAATCAATTTAAGAGGAGTCAAACTTAATAATCCAGAGTTCCTATGCTTCAACCGGGTTTGATTTAATTTAATTTGAATTACTGATTCTTCTCTTCTTCATGTGATTGAATGGTATTTTAATTACATGCATGCTTTATATGAATTTAAATTGGTTGGTTAGATTCATCACAGTAATCAGATTGATAATCATATTTTAAAGGTTTTTAATATATGGTTAACTTGGACAATTCGGTTCTTAAATTAATCTGGACTTAGTGATATAGAGCGGTTGCCTAGATTCTTAATTCCATAATTAATTGAATCCTGATTGGTAAATCAGTAGGAATTCTAAGTGTTACTGTTAGGGGTTCCAGGTAACATTTAACCAAGAATTAAATTAGATCTAAATCATCTTTAGTGAACAAAGATGAATTAGGGTTTGGTTGTCTGCTTGAGTTGATTACGTTTTCTCTTATTTGATTAAATCCTGTTTACTGCTTTCTAAATTCTAATTATTCTGCATTCAATAACAAACCCCCCATATTTTGTTCCTGCTTAAGTTCTAATAGATTAATTATTCTAGTGAATCTTTGGGAGACGACCCTGGTTGCATCCTATACTACNATTTAACCAAGAATTAAATCAGATCTAAATCATCTTTAGTGAACAAGGATGAATTAGGGTTTGGTTGTCTGCTTGAGTTGATTACGTTTTCTCTTATTTGATTAAATCCTGTTTACTGCTTTCTAAATTCTAATTATTCTGCATTCAATAACAAACCCCCCATATTTTGTTCCTGCTTAAGTTCTAATAGATTAATTATTCTAGTGAATCCTTGGGAGACGACCCTGGTTGCATCCTATACTACAATTTAGTTGTAATTATTATTGTAATTTTGTACGGTTCGGCGCCTGTCAACCAGCCATCTATCCTGAGCACACTACTTGTAAATGACAGAAAAAAGGAACAATTTGGTAAATTTTTAGAGCTTTTTAAACATTTGCATATTAACATTCTTTTTGTTGAAGCTCTTTCACACATGCCAAAATATGCAAAGTTCTTGAAGGACCTCCTTTCTAATAAGAAGAAGCTCAAGCAGCTGTTAATGGTGACCCTGAATGAGGAATGCTCTTCCATCATCCAGAACAAGCTGCCACGAAAAGTAAAAGATTCAAGGAGTTTTATTATCCCTTGTAATATTGGTAGCTTATCTGTTGATAGGGCATTAACAGATTTAGGTGCTAATATAAATTTGATGCCCTATAGTATGTTTCAAAAACTAGGACTAGGTGAACCAACACCACTAGGATGAACATTCAATTAGCATATAGGTCTATCGCATATCTTAGGAGTATAATAGAAGATGTCATAGTAAATGTTGATAAATTTATTTTCCCTGTAGACTTTGTGATCATAGACATGGATGAAGATGTTAAGATACCCTTTCTGTTAGGTCGACCATTCCTTAAATGATCTTTAAAATATTCGAGGCCATGAAGCATAATATTAGTATTAACGATACATGTTTTTATGTAGATGTGATTGACTCATTTGTGTCTTGTTCTATGCAGGAAATCCTCACAAGAGATGCATTGGAGATGTGTATCATGCAGGGAGATGAGGAGACTGACCACAGAGAGATGAGGGAGCATGTGACATATCTGCAAGCCTATGAGCCATTGATTAGAGAGACACCTCTTGAGAGGATTGAGGATCAAAGAACCAGGATCAGACCATCTATTAAGGGTCCACCCGAGTTGGAGCTGAAAAGACTTCAAGAACACTTGGAATATGCTTTCTTGGCAGAAAATTTCAAGTTGCCTGTTATTATTGCAGCAAACCTGACAAAGGATCAAAAAGGGAAACTTTTAGATGTGTTTAAGATGCATAAGAGGGCCATAGCATGGAAGATCTCTGATATGAGAGGAATTAGCCCCTCATTCTATACCTATAAGATTTCATTACAGGAGAATTTCAAGCCATTGGTACAGCCACAACGATGATTGAATCCAAACATGAAAGATGTAATGAAAAAGGAAGTAAGTAAACTTCTAGATGCATGAGTTATTTACTTTATTGCTGACAGTTCTTGGGTGAGTTTTGTTCAAGTAGTGCCAAAGAAATGAGACATGACAATGGTACCTAATGAGAAGAACGAGTTGGTACAGGGTGGAGTCTGTATAGACTATCAGAAGCTGAATGATGCCACTCGAAAAGATCACTTTCTTCTACTATTCATTGACTAGATGCTGGAGTAGATGGCCAGACATGCCTATTACTGCTTCTTGGATGGAATGTCAAGGTACTTCCAGATCATTGCTTTAGAGGATCAGGAGAAGACAACCTTCACATGTCCTTATGGTATGTTTTCCTATAGAAGAATGTCATTTGGGCTGTGTAATGCCCCTGCCACCTTTCAAAAGTGTATGATGGCAATCTTCAATAAATTGGTTGAGGACATCATGGAGGTATTTATGGACGACTTCTCTATTTTTGGTAACTTTTTTGAACTCTGCTTGCATAACTTAGCTAGAGTCCTTGAGAGGTGTAAGGAAACTAATTTGGTCTTGAATTAGGAGAAATGTCATTTTATGGTTTAGGAGGGTATAATATTAGGCCATAAAATCTCTAGTAAGGGTATAGAGGTCGATAGGGAAAAATAGAAACCATAGCTAAACTGCCACCACCTACTTTAGTGAAGGCAGTTAGGAGCTTTCTAGGTCTTGCTGGCTTTTATAGAAGATTTATTAAAGACTTTTTCAAGATAGCTAGATCTCTTACTAAGTTACTTGAAAACAATGTGCCTTTTATCTTTGATGATGACTGTATGGCTGCATTTAATACTTTAAAAGACAAATTGACTACTGCTCCTATTATGGTTGCACTAGATTGGTTATTGCCATTTGAACTAATGTGTGATGCAAGTGATTTTGCAATAGGAGCAGTTTTGGGACAGCACAAGGATAAGCACTTCGGACCCATCTATTATGCAAGCAAAACCTTGGTTAATGCTCAGAAGAACTACACTACCATTGAGATGGAGTTGCTTGCAGTAGTTTATTCTTTAGGTAAATTTAGATGCTACCTTATTCTGTCTAAAGTCATTGTGTATACTGATCACTCAGCATTGATGTATCTTTTGAGCAAAAATGATACTAAGCCTCGACTAATACACTAGGTTTTGTTATTGCATGAGTTTGACCTAGAGATTTAAGATCTTAAGGGAACCGAGAACCTAGCAGCAGACCACCTGTCTTGTCTGGAACTCCCAACTCAAGGGGGCTTAGTGGATGAGGACTTGAATGACACTTTTCTAGACGAACAACTATATGATATATAGGTGAAAGGCATTCCTTGGTTTGATGACTTTGCTAATTACTTTATAGTTAGGGTTCTACCAAAGGAGTTAACTCATTCACAGAAGAAGAAATTCTTCTCTGATTTGAAATGCTACCTCTGGGAAGATTCATATCTATTTCATATTTTTGCAGACCAAATGATAAGGCATTGTGTCGCCTATCCGGACACCGAAAGTATCCTGGAGCACTGCCATAAGGGTCAAACTGGAGGACATTATCAAGCCAATGGGACAGCAAGGAAAGTCTTGGAATTAGGTTTTTATTGACCTACCTTGTTTAAGGAAGCTCAAAGGTATGTAAAGCAATGTGACAATTGCCAGTGCACAGGTAACATCTCTAGGAATGATGAAATGTCCCAAAACAATATATATGTGTATGAGGTCTTTGATGTCTAGGGCATTGATTTCATTAGTCCCTTCCCCTTGTCCTTTGGAAATGAGTATATCCTAGTTGCAGTAGACTATGTATCTAAATGGGTTGAAACTCAGGTTTTTCCTACCAATGATGCTAGGGTAGCTGTTAAGTTCCTTAGGAAATTGTTCACTAGGTTTGAAGCACCTAGAGCTATCATTAGTGATAGAGGTATCCACTTCTGTAACCAACAATTAGCTAGTACCTTGAAGAAATATGGTGTTACTCATAAAGTGGCTACCCCTTATCATCCCTAAACCAGTGGCCAAGTAGAGGTGACAAATTGGGAACTTAAAAGAATACTGGAAAAGACTGTAGAGCGATCTAGAAATGAATGATCCTTGAAATTAGATGATACTCTATAGGCTTATAAGACTTGCTTCAAAACCACCATTTGTACTACCCCTTATAAACTTGTTTATGGGAAGTCCTGTCATTTACCAGTAGAGCTGGAGCATAACACTTTTTAGGAATAAAATTCTTTAAGTACGACTTGTCTAGTGCAGGTGAAAAACGGTTGCTCTAGTTGAATCAGCTGACAGAGTGGATAGATGTTGCTTATGAAAGTTTAAGGCTGTACAAAGACAAGGCAAAGACGTGACAGGACCAACACATCAAATCGCTTAAAGAGTTTCAACCTAAGGACCAAGTGTTGCTCTTTAACTCATGCATTAAATTGGTTCCAGGCAAACTCAAGTCTAGATGGTCAGACCCCTTCATGGTGAAGCAAGTATTTCCTTATGGTGTTGTTGAAGTTACTCATCCAGAGAAGGGAATCTTCAAGGTCAATGGACAGAGGTTGAAACTATATCATGGTGTTAGCATCCAAGAGCTTTCTCGAGATGTTTGTCATCTCTAAGACCCCCTGTAGTAGCTTCTCAGTACCTAAGTCCAGCTAAATGACTATAAAGAAGTGCTTGTTGAGAGGCAACCTAATGTCTAGTTTTTTTTTNTTTTATATCTTAATTCTCTTTATGAATTGTGTTTGATTTGTTCTCTCTCAGTTTCTTAATTAGTCATTAGCCAAAGGGGTGACTCACATATTATTTTTGTGGTGTAGGTTTTGATAGAATCCCCTTTGTAGATTATTCAGTGCAAAAAGAGTTCAACACACAGTATAGAGTGCAGACACAGCTTGAAACACGACTGTGCCCTACCTCGTATGCCTTTCCTTTGTCAAACACGGCCAGTGACATGGCCGTGGCAAGAGACATGTGCATCATGAAGAGAATCCAGGAGGAGAACATGTCTAGTGACATGGTCGTGTNTAATTCTCTTTATGAATTGTGTTTGATTTGTTCTCTCTCATTTCTTAATTAGTCATTAGCCAAAGGGGTGACTCACATATTATTTTTGTGGTGTAGGTTTTGATAGAATCCCCTTTGCAGATTATTCAGTGCAAAAAGAGTTCAACACACAGTATAGAGTGCAGACACAGCTTGAAACACGACTGTGCCCTACCTCGTATGCCTTTCCTTTGTCAAACACGGCCAGTGACATGGCCGTGGCAAGAGACATGTGCATCATGAAGAGAATCCAGGAGGAGAACATGTCTAGTGACATGGTCGTGTCTATCCCCATGTCAATCCAACACCCCCAATGTCACACATGTGTCAGATCACGTGTTTCCTACCCAAGCCCAACATGGCCACACCACATGGCTATGTCGCATAAATACTTTCAATTTATACAACGCAGGATAACTTCTCTCCCCCACGAACTTCAACATTTTCCCATTCTTCTCCCAATTCCCAGTTATTTCAACACTTCCTCCACCATTGTCGACCAAACCCCCTCCCCAAATCCCCTAATTTCATCTCAAATCACACTTCCACACCACTCTGCACCAACAAAATTTAACTTAACAATAAGCTTTTGGGTTGCAAATTTATTTCTTTTCTCCACATTCCTTGGTTTTGTTCGTCCAACAAGAGGCAAACACCATGACTAAGCGCACCAATGACTCACAGCCGCGCCGTGATAAGTTGCAACCATGTAAGAAGCGCCAACCCATTCAGGATTCGGCCTCTCCATCTCCCAGGAAGAGGAGAGCTACGACTACTGACACTACCATTCACCTCTTCCTTAGACTGCAAGGGGCTGAGCATAGGGAGTAGCTAGCCAAACTATCCACCAAACCCTTTGAGCCTAGCCGCTACCTAGTATGGCCAGTGTTACAAAAGTTGGGCCTTGAACAAGAAGTCTGACATCTCCTCAATTTCAGCAACTGGGGTAGATTTTTTGAGCTATAGGAGCCGATGTATAGGGAGCTCACTCTGGAGTTCTTAGCCACTGTGGAAATCAACATTACGTTCACAACCTCCACGTCCACATGGCATGAGCCAGAGACCATTCATTTTCATCTTGGCTCCTTTATGCATAGCATGAGTTTGCACGAGTTTATGGTGGTAGCTGGGCTCTCTGAGCAGGAGTTCGTGTATGGCTCCTTTGATCTGGATTGACTCTTGCCTAACATACAACCTAGGGAATATTAGAAAGAGATCAGCACTGAGGACATCTATGAGGCCAAGAGGTCTAAGGTCTCTACTCTCTGTTCACCAACTCTACGCTACATTCACAAACTCCTCGTACATTCCATGACTGCAGGAAAGGAGAGCACCAGAGTTGTGGGAAAAAGGGACATATTTTTCCTCCGGTGTATACGTGATCGGCGATATTTCCACCTTGGATATGCATTCATTCAACTGATCATGGGTTACTTGCAGAAGGGCAACTTCGGTGCTATTGGTGGCGGGTCTGTGATTACTCGATTAGCCCGTAACCTTAATATCTTGGTTGATGAGTCCACTCTCATAATCGCCTGTAGACCACAGCCACTGGGGATGGATACCCTAAAAACCATGGGGATGGTAGAGTGCCGCACAGATACACAGGGTACTTATCTAGCCTTAGTTGGTGCACCACCCAGAGCTGCCTCCGCTGAACCACCAGTTGAAGGACCCAGCACAACTGCCCCCGAGGAACCACTAGCTGAGGGACCTAGCACATTAGCCCCTACGTTTTCACAACCATTTCCATGCTTTCTATTCACTTCAGCTAATCAAGAAGACCAAAAACCAACCGCACTAGAATGACAGCTGTATAAAGGTTGAGTTTGATGGGACATGGGCCCGAATTAACTACCTCATCATGGAAAATCAGAAGGAGAAGCAATAGTTACACCAGTGGATGTCATATGAGAGGACACATCATTAGTAGGTGCAGTCCACCCTGTAGATGATGTGCAATTTTATGGGACTTCATCCTCCACCACCGCTTAGACCACCTATCTTCCAAGAACCGGCTGACGATGCATACCCATCTCGTGTATCATCTCCTAAGTCCCCGACTGCACATCCAGTCGAACCAGCTCCTGCGCCACATTCTGAGCATCTTGAAGAGCCACCTAGGGAGTAGTTCGTTAGTTATTTCTTTCTCTTTACATTTCACTTTTGAGTTACTTAGTCCGTTGTTTAGTTTAGTTTTATGGTCATAGACCTTTTAATCTTCTTTCTAGTTGTGTAGTTTCTGTTGCAGCCTTGCTTTCCGCATCACAGGGCCGTCACCATAACCAGTCTAGGATGTCATGAGCCTCACCATCAAGGAGTATCTTTTCTTTTTTTCTCTTCCCTTTATTTTTTGCTTTGTCCTCCGCACATTTTCTTTTTGTTTTCGCTTTCTGGACATTGGGAACAATGTGTTGCTTAAGTGGGGAGGGGGGGTATGCTTTAACTTGATAAGCTTGTGAGGTCCTGAAGTAATTCGAATTAGAACATTTTGCTCTTTAGATGATATTCATGGGTATTTGTTATTTTCTAGTTTAATTGTCTTTGCTGGATACCTTACTTTTTAGTTAGTTGCATTATGAGGTAACCACTTGGGTTCAATGGAGTTGGAACTTTGAGTTACAGCCTCANTGTCCTCCACACATTTTCTTTTTGTTTTCGCTTTCTGGACATTGGGAACAATGTGTTGCTTAAGTGGGGAGGGGGGGGGGGTATGCTTTAACTTGATAAGCTTGTGAGGTCCTGAAGTAATTCGAATTAGAACATTTTGCTCTTTAGATGATATTCATGGGTATTTGTTATTTTCTAGTTTAATTGTCTTTGCTGGATACCTTACTTTTTAGTTAGTTGCATTATGAGGTAACCACTTGGGTTCAATGGACTTGGAACTTTGAGTTACAGCCTCATACTAGTTAGCCTTAAGTACTTGGTTTGAATACCCTATTCTTAGAGAAGAAAAAAATTTGAATAAAATGAGTAGTTGATATGAGCATAGTGAAGCACTGCTCCTCTATCTTTTGTACCTGAAATTAGAGAAGGGTATGAGCATGCCAATGAAGCATAACTAGTTGAATGTGGGTCACAGGCAATGACCGGATGCCACATCCTAGGACCCCAAACTCTGCAAAAAAAAAAAAAAATTCCATGTTTAGAACCTAGTAATAGCACAGGGTAGTTCTGTTCAGATACTGACGGGTGACCTATGACGAATATGTGGTTCAATGACTTGATTCATGAGCCAAGCATAAGAACTAAATAGTGTAGCTGTTTAGGGTAAAGTAACTAGCATAACTTGCTTGAATTGAATTGCTTCCCCAGGGATAGAGTTCATTGAGAGATTTGTTCTAATTTGATTGCTTGAGGACAAGCAAATGCTTAAGTGTGAGGAGATTTGATATTTACTTATTTTGGCCATAAGTTTCTTGCTTTGTTATTGCATTCTTACCCACATTTGAGTGATTTCGCTTAAATATGGTATTTAATCCCTATATTTGTCTTAACAGGTAATATTCTTGTTGTTCAAGCAAAAGGAATGATTTTGGGGAATTTCTGGAGCAAAGTGTAGAGAAAATAGTAAAGTATAAAGTTCAAACAAAGGACACAGCTTTGCACACGGCCATGTGTGTTCCCGTGTCAAGGTTCCAGAAGTATCTGTACAACTTGTTGAAGAACACAACCATGATTGTTGAAGGACACACTCGTGTTGGATGCCATGTTAGTTAGCCAAAGACCACCCTGAAGTAACATGCCAGTGAACACACCCTCTGCTAGAGAAGCATAGGCCATGTTGAGATGAACATGCCCTGAAGCTGAAGAGACACGGTCGTGTCTTAGGCCCTGTCTGCAGTCCAGAATTTTATTTAAGTGACATGCCTAGACCCATAAGTGAACACGGCCCATGTCTAGCCCGTGTTCAAATTATTGAAGGTTAACCCCAGGGTTCCAAACACTATATAAATGAACCTTAGAGTTAGGAAGAAAGGGGAACACATTGCGTTAGAGTTGGAAAGAAGGACAACAATCAGAATTTGAAGGTTTTTAAGAAGAAACAAGAGCGAGTTCTGGGGAATATAGAGAACTCAACCTTTCAAGGAATTCATGAGAATGAGCTCTCCTTATTCTTTTCCTTCTTCTATGTATTCTTTTAGTGCAATTCTTGTTACCATCATGAACTAATTCGTAAAGGTCTAGATAGGATGAACCTTAGAGTTGAATTTGTATTTTTCTTCTTAATTCAATGAGAATTACACCTTTCGCTTATTAGAATTATCTATGATTCTTATTTGTCATTAAATTAATGAAGCATGTCATTAGTTTAATACCATATTTCAGTTTATAGATTGAGAAATCGTAAATTGAACAGATCACTTATAGGCAATAAGATTTGCATGGAATCCTAAAGATAGGATCACATAAGTCTTCTAGTTAGGGTTAACCTTAATACCGGGAATTCACAGAACACAAACTAATGCATTTCTGGAGGTGTTGATTAGGAAGAGATTTCAATCAATCAACTGAGGAATAGTTGTCATATGACTTAATTCACATAATCATCTCTAAGCATGCAGATCTCAAGTAAACTTGGCTATGTCTCAGTGATTCAGGAAATTCCAATAAAACAAGAGTTAACTTAAGAGCTGTAAACTAGTGAAAAAATAGTTTTATCATTGGCCTAAGGTTTTCAATCAAAAAATTTCACTCAATATTCTACTTTACAAACTCAAGAAAAACAATAATTAAACATAAAAACTACCTAGAAAGCATTTAAATATACCCATAATCGAAGTTAAATTCCCTATACAGCAGCTCAAAAAAATTATCCACTCCCAAACTTAAAGGAAACATTGTCCTTAATGTTTAAAGCAAAGAAGAAAAATATAGGAGGACTTCCATGAGATGGAGGCGGATCACTCTGCATCATCATCATGTGGAGCTGTTAGGAGGGCACATTTCAACTAACCCAGTGTCAAGCTTAAATGGTCATGAAAGCTACCCAAAGGGGAGAGAAGTCACCTAGTAGTCAAGTGTTGATCCAATACCAAATAACCAAAGCAAAGCTTACGTGCAATGTGTTATAGTGGAGGGGCATGAAAGTTGCCAAAATTTAGTATATGCACCAAGCTTACTAAGTGATGATTAAATGTGTAAGCACTAGGCATAGATAGTCAACTAAGGGCATCATGCATGGCAAGTTATGGGCACATAGCAAGTGATTGCACTAGACAATAGAGCAATTCATGCATAACATATTGGCAAATATTCACGGAGGCAAGTGAACCACCACATTGTGGGTTCATTACTATGTAATTGTGCTAAGTCTATATACAGGGAACAAGTCCTTCATACTAGCAAGTAAAGGCAACATATCATGTAGGCATACTAGCAAAAGACAATTCGAGCACCATAGCAAGCAATTTCGAACCCATTCCTATACCAAAGGTCATTCAAGCATTTTAACAAACATTTGGTAGGCACACCTCGAAATACAACATCTCAAGGCTAGTTCAATTATGTACTACCTCCATTTGACTAAATATCATCCAAGAATACTTAAACAAGATAAAGAAAGAGAAAAATACCTTGGAAGAGCAAAAATTGGAAGACCCCTTAATGGACTGAGTTGACTCGGTGGGTGGGTGATTTGTGTGCTTGAAGGTAAGTTATGGTGTGGTGAGTGAAGAATGTTGAAAGAAAGAGTTAGAGAGGGGGGCTGCGTGAATGGTGATGGGAGAAAGGAAGATATTTTTGTGAAGAGGGCAAGAAGACCCCAAAATGCACATTTTGTCTAATGGGCTTTTTTTTTTTTTTTTTTTTAGGGGGACGGGCGCCCCAGCACTTAGGCTTTGCCCTGGACTCCAAATTTTGACGAATTTAAGGGCCTAGGCGCTCCATTTTGGCGCCTAGGCACCCAGTCTCTATCCTAATGCTTGATTTTGCTATTTCTTTCTAGGTTTGACATATTAGAGCCCCCAGATTTGATTCAAATCCCTGAAAACAAACTTATCAAAGATAAAAGTTATGAACTTTAAGCCTAGAACATAAAAATTAAACACTCAAACATAAAAACAAAATAACACATCTAAGCAAGAATTAAGAGAAAGGGTTTAGAAAGGTTGGGTTGCCTCCCAAGTAGTGCTTGTTTTATAGTCCACAACTTGACTATCTCTAGAATAAATTAACCAGGATAAAAAATAACAGTGGAGGACTTTTGGAATTTTATTCTACTATCTCTTTGAGCTTTAGATTGTTGGTCGTTCTTTTTTTAGCTCCAAACTTTGTTTCCATCTCCAAAGCAAGAAGATTTTCTGAGATGCTCCAAAAGAATATATTTGAAGGATGGCTTCTTCTTCTTGTTTTTCTAATGAGACTCAGCTTTAGGCAAAGGTCTAGCCATTGGCTTATTGGGAATTTTCTCATCTTGGACCCCTAAGTTAGGAGGCTTCTCCTTATTTGACGTCCCCATGGTGTGAGCTTCAATTGGGTCCTGCAATTTAATGCTTCTAGTTATAGTGTCAATTTTACAACAGACACTCACTTCATCTAGATGCTTTATTTCTTTGAAAACCTTGAAGGACACTTGATCACCTTGCGCTCTCAGAGTAAGTTGGCCTTTTTGCATATCAATGAGAGCTTTCCTAGTTGCTAAAAATGGATGACCAAGAATGATTGAGAGTTCTTGGTTCTCCTCCATGTCAAGCACAATAGAATTCGTGGGGAAGTTGAACTTGTCCACTTTCACCAGTACATCCTCCAAGATTCCCCTTAGATACTTGATTGATCTATCCACCAATATCAAGAAGATGGAGGTTGGCTTTACTTCTCCTATATCCAATTTCTTAAAAACAGAAAGAGACATAAGGTTAATACTAGCACTAAGATCACAAAGTGTCTTGCCAAAAGATATGGCCAATAGTGCAAGGAATATTAAAACTCCTTAGATATAATAATTTTGGTGGCAATTTCTTTTGTAAGATTGCACTGCACTCCTCAATAAGTGCCACAGTTTCAAAGTCTTCTAGCTTTCTTTTGTTAGACAGAATGTCTTTCATAAATTTGACATAGCTGGGCATTTGCTCAAGAGCATCTACAAATGGGATGTTGATGTGTAGTTTTTTGAACACCTCCAAAAATTTAGAGAATTGATTATCTAGCTTCTTCTTTTGGAACATTTGAGGGAAAGGAAGAGATGGAACATAAGGTGGAGGATTATCTGGAAATAACTTAGATGTCTTCTTCACATATTTCACAAGTGGTTCCACTGGGGTGTTTTCCTTTGTCTTAGGCTCAATTGACTTAATGACCACCTTTTTTGCAACTTCAAATGGTTCATCTAAGGTCTTACCATTACGAAGAGTGATAACCATTACATGCTCTTTAGGATTCACCTCTGTATCGCTAAGCAAAGACCTATGTTGTTTGGTATTAAGTATGTTAGATAATTGACCCATTTGTACTTCCAAATTTCAAATGGAGGCATCTTTTCTTGCCATAAACTGACTGGTGTTTATTGTTAACTGGGCAAGAGCGTCTTCCAAAAAAACCTTAGGTGGTGGTGGTGGATCTTGCACTGGTGCTTGAGCAGAATTTTGATTGTTTCTCCAAGAAAAATTTAGGTAATTTTTCCACCCTGGATTATATGTGTAAGAGTAAGGGTTGTTATGCCTACTTGGGTTTCCCACAAAGTGTGCTTCTTCTGACTAAGATGGAGAGAAAGAGTTACCAACTTGGCAATCTGTGCTAGTAAGAGGTCCACCATAGCGGTCACAAATATCAGAAGGAGAATGGATGACATTGACATTTGTCACAACGTACCCGAAGGTCACTATGACGCGGATGACGAACTTAAAGAAAAAGATTTATTTTCGAAAGAAAACTTGGACTTGCCACCAATTGTATTAGGAAAATGGGGGACAATTGGAAAACCTTTTTTTTAATAAAAAAAAAAAAACAATGGTCTACGAACTAGAGAGGGTTCGGGAGCCTGTTTATGCGTGGGGAAGGTGTTAGGCACCCTACAGCATCTGTCTAAAGACAATTACCCTAAATTAATTATGCAAATATAATATGGCCAAAATATGTATTTTATTTACCCCAGAATACTGAATGATTACAATAATATTTGACAAAAATAAAAACAAAGAATTTAAACGTGCAATGCATGATTTCTCTACCAAGACCTAAATCCTTCCACCCTTTCATCATATAAAGCGATCGTCTAGGGTAGCGCTACCTTCACCTAGATTGGATAGAGAAAGGCATCCCATATAGGACTGATTCACCCTATTCTCCCATGATAAGTGAAGGGACATGCAGATATTATGTGACACAATGCATGGTTTTAAGTATTACAAAACTTGTCTCAAAATCTAGGTGTTGAGAAATCTTAATTTACATCAAAAAAATAAAAATGAGATAAATAAAACATCATTCTTGCTCCAAGCTTGCAGCTAGGTATCTTCCGGTTGGGCCTTCCAATTTGCTCATTCTCATAATTACCATGAGTTATATCCAAAGATGCTCATAAATACACCAAAACACAAGCTAGACAAGACTTAAGACTTAAAAGAAATCTAGCTAAGTGACCCACACATTTAATCTCCACATGCTTCAAATGGAATAATCCAAAATCATCCAAAAATTCACAATCAAACCCTAAACAACCCTTAGAATAGTGCAAACAATGCATGAGAACTAAACCCAAAACAGCCCCCAACTAATATTCAATACAGCACCCAAACTAACCTAGTAAATAGCCTCCAAAATAGTTAAAAAAGTGTAAGTAATAAAGCCCGAATAACATATCAAACAAACCCAAACAACAGTGCAAAAAGTAAAGAAAATAAAACCAAAACATCATGGCAAGTAGTCCAATGAATTAGTGCAGAAACAACATAAGAAATAAGTCTAGAAACAGTCCTTGAACGAAAAGTAAACAAGCGCCAAAACTTGTTCAAGAGTGCAAAGAATAAAGAAACAGAGGAAAGATCCCAACATGGTCACAAGGCTACGCCTAAACATAGCAAACTTTGAAAGAAAACTAAAAACACATGCCAAGGGATTTGCCCCTGAAACTTTTACACAAGAAAGGCCAATGTGTCCCAGTTCCAATAAAACAAATGGCAATTACTTTCAAGCTCCGTAGCTCCAAAAGAAAATAAAATACTAAGTGCTGTCAAAGAAGATCAGCAGGCCTGACAATGCAGAAAAATGACCAACTTTAAATTCAAACTGGTAACAGGGGAGACATGCAAAAAATCTAAAAATTACACACATTGAAGACATACATCTCCCGGTTCTAACGGGACAAGAAGCACTCAGATAAGAGCTATGTAGCTCAGTCTAGAAAAAAATGATCGAGCCCTGCCAGAGCTGTCTAACAGCATCCAAGAATGAGACATACATGACTTTGTTTATATTTTGTGTCAAGGAAAATGCAACAACATAAAAAATCACAGCAAGTAAAGTGGTGAAATGATAAGCCTAATGTATTTCTTACGGCACATACCAAACGGGAAAGCACCCATATTCTCACAAACAAGTGATAAAGCCAATAAAAACATTTTTTCTCTTAGCCATTAAAAATAGAAAAACAGTCCAGTACAAGACAAATCTCCCTTTCAATCAAGTCTAATGGAACAAAAGTTAACAGCATCAATAGAGAGCCCAAACAACCAAGAAACATGAGCCAAAATAGCCCCATGACTTAGCCAAAAACAATGCAAGAAAGACATGGAAACAAAATCAGGACAGCAACCAACTCAACCTAAACAACCGCCAATCCTACCTCTACATTCAGAAATTACTCTCGATTTTTGGTCAAAACAACCAACAAAAGAATACTAAAACAATGAATCATCCACTTTGCAACTAAACCAAGACAGGGGAAAAAAAAACAAGTGCATCAAGAAGAGAACCAACAAGAGCAATTTCTATTTCCAAATATGACAGCTTATATTCATACCCAACCACAAAACAAAAAAAAAAGTATCAATCAAAGTAACAGCCATTGGCACCATATTTAAGCAACATAAACCATAAACTCAACCAAACTCCATGCCATTATCATGAGGACAAGCAGAGGATACTTAAGAATTAAATCAAAGGTAATCCATAGCAATAACTCCCTATTTGACTCTCCAAAATGGAAGGGNAGCAATTTCTATTTCCAAATATGACAGCTTATATTCATACCCAACCACAAAAAATAAAAAAAAGTATCAATCAAAGTAACAGCCATTGGCACCATATTTAAGCAACATAAACCATAAACTCAACCAAACTCCATGCCATTATCATGAGGACAAGCAGAGGATACTTAAGAATTAAATCAAAGGTAATCCATAGCAATAACTCCCTATTTGACTCTCCAAAATGGAAGGGAAAAAGAGATATAATCTTGCTATTAATTCTTTAAACATAGTAGAGACAAAGAGATTAATAATTAGGGCTTCAATCTCATACTTAAGACCTAGAACCAGAATCATGAATCACAAGAGATGAGTTAAAATCCATGACATCAAAATTTAAACTCAAACCCAAACATACATACAATTATCTTGAGTGAAATAAAAACAATCGAAACAAGTAAGAACAAAACTCTAGCATAGTTAGCAAACTTCAGCAGTAAAGCATCGAAGGAAAATAAAGTAGAAAAAAATCAGAACAGCAAACTATCTCTTGATAAATCAATTCCTTACCCAAAAATTTCAATACATGACATGAAGTATCAATATAACCCAATTTCACCACCGTCACTCATTCAATGAAAGGGGAAAGAAGTCATACCAGAATGGAGATACTATCGATGGAGTGTGAGCCAATTCTTTGCTCTCCAAAAATGGTTTCTGCTCTCTCCTTCCTCTGGTTCTGCTCACTTGCGTTTCTGGTCTCACTGTAGCCCTCCTTTCTCCTTGCTCAAAAATTGGTTTCTGCTCTCTTCCTCTCAAAAACTGTTTCTGCCCCTCTTGCTGAATGGTTTCCTCTCTTCTTCTATGCGTATAATTCCCCCCTCTCTCCCAGATATTTTCTCTTCTATTTTGGTTTCCTTATCTTCCCTCAAACTGCTGCCCTCTCTTTTTTTTTTTTTAATTGACATTGTTTATTTGTTTACTTATTTATTTAAAAGAAAGGATAATTCATGGCTTGGACCAATGGGGAGAGAAGGAAATCTACGCCTTGCTCTCCTATTGGCTCTCTTAGATTCAATGATGCAAAAATTAATTCATAAAATTAATTTATATTTTTTATCTACTATTTACAAAAATTAAAAAAACAAAATATGAGCCAAATGAACTTAAATAAAAATGGGCTAAGTTGATAATGGATTGGGCTTAGGTTTTTTTTATTCATTACAAAAGCCCAAATAACAAAATAAAAATCACTAAGTAAAAATTAAGAATTTATCTCTTTTTTTTTTCTGCAAACATTTTTAAACCATGAAAAAGACCCGAACAAAATATGGTGTCTACAACATTCATAGAGCTTAACTGCTTAGAAATGGAATCCATTTTAGCAAACAGAGATGTAAGAATATCAACCTCATGAACCCCAAGTACCTTGCATGGTGCAAACCTCTTAGTAGACCATTGATAGGCATTAGCAGCCATCTCCTCTAACTAGTCATTACCATCTTCATATGTCTTTCTCATTAAGGACCCATATGCAGTTGCATTAACTAGTGTCTTGGTTGAACTTGTTAACCCATTGTAGAAGGTCTGTAGTTTCAACGAATTAGGAAGTCCATGGTGGGGGCATCTACGAAGTAATTCTTTATACCTTTCCCAAGCCTCCTGAAGTGACTCCATGTCTTGTTGATTGAATGTAATGATATCATTCTTCATCTTGGTAGTCTTAGCAGATGGAAAGAATTTAGCTAAGAATTTTTGTTCCAAGATATCCCAAGTAGTGATGGTTACCACTGGCAAAGACTGCAACCAAGACTTGGCTTTATCCCTTAGTGAGAATGGAAAAAGACAAAGTCGAACAATATCATCAGAAGCACCATTATGCTTAAATTTATCACATATCTCCAAGAAATCAACAATGTGAGCATGTGGATCTTCACTAGCTAATACACTGAATTGGGCCGATTGAACCATGTGAATAAATACAGGCTTTATTTCAAAGGTGTTGGCTTGAATTGTAGGTCACCTTATACCAAATGTGGTATTTGTGACTAAAGGAATAGCGTAGTCATGTAGTCTGGTAAATTCTCTCTTCTCCTTTCTATTCTTTTGACAAGTCTTCTTAATCTCAAAATCAAATGGGAATAAAGAGTTGCTTCTAGCTTTTCTCATACACCAAAAGAAAATCTCCTGAAAGTGTAGGCAAAATAAATATTTAAAATAACTAAATGAAAATCAACGATTAGATTAAAATAGGAATTACTGAGTATCGATATTAATAAACAATTAATCCCCGACAACGACGCCAAAAACTTCTTGTGAGAAAACGAAGTGCAAGTGCATGCTCATTCCTAATTTTCTTAATCTAGATTTATCTTTCTAATTGCTAGGTAAGATTCCCTAATTTATTTATTAGCCTTTCCCAAGGTATAATAAAAATATTTCCAAGTTATGAACCCACTATATTCCTATGTGAATTACAAATAACTAGAAAATTCATTCAATTCTATTGATCTCTTTAATTGACTACACAGGCTATGAAGGTATATCCCTATCCTACATGCAACCTATGGTATTTATCCCACTAAATTAGACACACAAATTTCCTTCTGGTCTCATTGTGATTAACTCATCAATTAATTGGTAATCAGACAATTAGAAGCATGAAGAACAGAGATGAATACTCAAATAGAAAAGATAAATCATAGATTAATTCTAAAAGGAATTACAACCGTTCATAGTTAGGCTGCATCATAGCCTTAGAAAGAAATTAGTTCATGACAGTAAAATAAAACATAATTGATGAAATTCTAGACATAGATGAGAAGAAAGAAGAATAAAACTCTGAGTAGAAGCTCATATTTGCTATCACCAATCCTTGTTCCAATCCTTGTCTTGCCTCTTCTCTGCTCTCCAAAAAGTCTAAAAGTTCTAAGTTCTAAAACTTAAAAGTCCTATTTATACTACTTTGCATAAATCCTATTTAAATTAGGAAACAACTCTATGTGTATGAAAAATAAAGCAATGGTGCTTGGGCTCTTGGGAAGGAGAGCTGGGGCGCTTGGGACTGATGAATAATGGCCTGGTGTCCGAAACGAGAAGTTGGGGCGCTACTTTATGGGTGCAAGGGCCCTGCTTTCCTGTCCTCTAGCGCTTGGACTATCACTCATGGGCGCTGGGGCCCTTACATGCTAGTGGAAAGTGACTTTCTTCTGCCTGGTGTGTGTGGCAAGCGCTGGGGCTCTAGTTTATAACAGTTGGGGCGCTGCTTTACTTGGTTTAGGCGCTAGGGCTTTTGCTTTCAAGAGCCGCAGCCTTTGCTTTCTGTCATGTGCACAAATTCTTGCACTTTTTTCACTTTAATTTGCATAGTCTTCATATCTTAATTAAACCTACACAAGTAGCAAAAATATATTATTTAATACTCAAAGTACTCAATAAACAATACAAAACATTAAGCTAAAAGTACAGAAAGACTAGATATAAAATCTACTCAGCAGGCATAAATAGAAAATTCACTCTTGGGAGCTTTTTTATTTGTTTTTAATGTATATTTAGAACTGCATAACCTTGAATAGAAATTATTTTGAAATCTAGGAGCTGACAGTCAACCTACTTCCGTTCTTCATGTATACAATTGGAAGTGTAATTTTATTTGCCCCATCAGTTTATAAAGAATTTAGATCATGAATGGATGTGGGCCTCATTAAAATAGGTGGCATGTGAGGCTTATTGATTGAAGTGCTTCTTTTGGAGTAAAATTCAAATCCTACTTATCTTGGTGTGGTGGTTTTGAAGTGAAATCCAAGTTTGGCTTATTTTGATTTGATGGTTTTAGAGTGAAAATCAAATTCTATTTATTTTGATGGAGTCCACATTAATTTTTCATTTAAATTCATTATAAACTGTTAATGCAAATAACATTACTCCAATTGAAAAGACATCTTAGGAATTGAATCTCCTAGTCAATACCAAATATCACTGGCATGAAAATTCATCGCCAACAGATTTACTGAAAGCTAATTTTGAGGGATGAAGGCTTTGTTAGTTGTTATCACCATTTCTATTTTGTTGAAAACGTAGTGGATTACTTGCATGTAGACAGAATCCTTTTACAGGAAAGATATATGTTGGTGACCTATTTTTAGTCTAGTACACATATTCCCTAATGAAGTGAACAGTTTGAGGATGGGATCATAGGATTTAAATCTATGAGAGACACTTGTAATCTAATTGTCAGATTATTAGGGTGAAATGGATTATTGCTCAATGTATGGTCATTGGTATTATCCTTAATGAAGTGAACAGGTTGAGGATGGGATAACAGGATTTAAATCTATCAGGGACTCTTGTTATCTAATTGTCAGTATACTAGGATGAAATAGATAATTGCTCAATGTATAGTCTATTTGGTATTATGACTACCGTTATTAGAGCTGACTAAACATTGGTTTGGTGGAAGCTTTGAGTCATTAGGTCATTGGTTCAGCTTGTTGGTTAGTGATCAAAGATACTATCTAGATAGCTAAGCATGCTATTTAAATGAATTTATGATTTTATGTGGTAACTTATTTGAACATTCACAAATTCATGCTTCATACATCAAAGTATTTATTACAGCATAGATGGAATTGGAGATTTATGTCGGGGATTCACTGGGTATTTTTCAAATTGAAGAATTAAATATCGCGAGATGAAAGCATCTTGAAGTTTTGCAGAGTCAATAGCTTGTTCTTTCAAAGTTCAAATCAGCAATGAGCAGTATTGTTGAAATATGTGAGTGAGCCTAGTCCAAATCTTCATGTTGTGGGAGAGTGTTGTCTTCATACATGTGAGATATAAAGTTGAGTATGCCACTTCTGTCTAAAATGTCTAAGGCATTTGGACTTGTGTCACTCTTATTTTATATATTCTTAGTTTTGCTCATCTTTAACCAATGTGGAACTTGCTCCCACTCTTCTACATTTTCTAACAAGTATCAATTATTCACTTCAAGAGTATTTGGCATTTTGGTAATTGTTGTCATGCTTTGTGGTTGAAGACATATTTAACAACTTTCTTTAAGTTTGTTTGAAGGTCTTCCTCTCTTCTAGAGTATTATGTTCTGGGGTAACATAATTTAATGGTCATAGAACAAATTCAGATTTGCTTAAATATGTCATAAACTTGTTGTCTTCTTGTCTTCTCCCTAAAACTAGGGTGGGATATAAGGGGATTGCTGTATAATAGAAGGCAGTGTTTAAGGGAACATCAAAATCATTTTCTAGAAAGAGTGTATGAGTCAATTTGTAGTTTGCATTTCAATATAAATACAAATGTAGGTTGTGTTCAATATGTTTTTCAGTGAATATTTCTCTTTTCCCTTACTTTTCTCTCAAGCCTCTTCCTCTCTATCTCTCTTTCTATATATATATATATATATATATATATCTATGGTAACCATAACCTAGTCAAAAATAGGAAAAGAAAAAAGAAAACTCTACTGCTTTTTAGTCTCATTTTCTAGAAAGAATGTATGAGTTAATTTGTAGTTTGTATTTCAATATAAATACAGATGTAGGTTGTGTTCAATATGCTTTTCAGTGAATATTTCTCTTTTCCCTTACTTTTCTCTCAAGCCTCTTCCTCTCTCTCTCTCTTTCTATATATATATATATATATATATATATATATGGTAACCATAACCTAGTCAAAAATAGGAAAAGAAAAAAGAAAACTCTACTGCTTTTTAGTCTCATTTTCTAGAAAGAATGTATGAGTTAATTTGTAGTTTGTATTTCAATATAAATACAGATGTAGGTTGTGTTCAATATGCTTTTCAGTGAATATTTCTCTTTTCCCTTACTTTTCTCTCAAGCCTCTTCCTCTCTCTCTCTCTCTTTCTATATATATATATATATATATATATCTATGCTAACCATAACCTAGTCAGAAAGAGGACAAAAAAAAAACTCTGCTGCTTTTTAGTCTCTTTAAGTTTCTTGCCAATGCAGATTTCCCTTCCATTTCTCCTGCTGGCACCAGGAACTCTACTGCTTTTATCAATTTCAGAAAATATTGAGTTTCATCATGTGGAATAGCTTAGCATTTTCTCTAAATATATTCTCCTGGAAATCAATGGCCTAACTAAAATTGTTTGCAGGTTCCTGCTCGACACTTGGTATTTATGGTTCATGGAATTGGTCAAAGGTTGGAAAAGTCTAATTTGGTTAATGATGTGGGCAATTTTCGGCATATTATAGGAAGTCTTGAAGAGCAACACCTTAATTCACACCAATGTGGAACTCAAAGGGTCCTCTTTATCCCTTGCCAAGTATGTGATAAACAGGGCTTGCGTATCCTTATGTTGATTCTCCTCCAATTTTTTCTTCTCCACTTCAGACAGTGTGAAAATATCTTCTGGGGTATTAAACCCATTTTGAACAATATCCCACAATTTTTGTGAGATAAAATACGTTTTTAATTTTCGCTTCCAAAAATCATAGTTTTCACCAGTAAAAACTGGCAGAGGGACATAAGAGAAATTGACAGTAGATGCGGCCATAGAATAGAGAAAATTTTGTGGGTAAAGGCGAAATAGAAAGGTGGGACAGGTAAATGATTTTTAGTGAATGAGCCTCACACCCAAATGGAAAGAACAAGCTCTAATACCACTATTAGTTTATGAAAATGATATAGTAATTGTGTTTGTGTGTGAAGAGAATAAAAAAGTGTTGGTAATTTGTGAATAAGGCAAGGGACGTTGGAAAAGTGGAAGAAAGTTGGTGATGAAAGGAAGTGGGAGATGAATAGTTGATTAGTTGGAATTGATTTTATGGGATAAAGTAATAGTTGTAAGTGTGAGAAATGGATGATAACTAAAAAAAAGGTTAAAGGACGTGGAAGAGAAGGCTTTTAATAGTTGATAGGTTTGACAAGGAAAGTACAAGGCTATGACTTTTTTCTTACACCTATTTTTCTACGCTTCATGCCTATTTATAGGCAAGTAAACCGACTTATGCATGTCGGTTTTTCAACTAGATTTTTCTAGTTTCTTCCCTAGTTTTTTTAGAGTTGTACTACTAGAATTTTCTTGTAGTTTTTAGTTTATTGTTGATGGAAGTTATAAGTCGGTGAGAAGTAGAATTTTTTGGTTTGTTGTTGAAGTTTTTGGAAGTGTTCTACTTCTAACAAGGATGTTAGGGGGGATTTCTGTAGGCTTTGAAAGGGAGGTTGGAGTAATTTAATCTAAACCTTAATATGTAATGAACCACCATAAATGTTGGAATGAGGACCCTTCCACTTCCATAATATTGTGGACAAGTGGTAAATCTATATTTATGTCTATATCTATGCTACTACAAATGAAACACCCTATTTGGTGTCACAATTTCATATTACTTTTCTATTTAAAAAAAAAAAAAATAGACAAGTTACCCACAATCTACTTTCGAAAGAATAGAGACACTGATAAGGATTTTATGTAATTAAAAGAACTTTTCTTGGAAAAAAAGAAGTGACTAACTCAAGTCCACACTTATGAAACTAGAATTCATACTGCTCCCTACTCTCACTGAAAATTGATTATTCCACCTTTTAAAATTTGGGTAACCACCATATACTTGTAACCATAAAAATAGGAGAATAGATGTGTTGGGGATTTTATTTTTTTTTAAATAAAGAAAAAACTGCAGGTGGTTGAACTCACTTAGGCTCTGTGGGTGCATAGAGCCTAGTACTAATCGAACTCACTTCTACTATTCAGTTCTCATTCTTCCCCTCCCTGCCCCCTTTCTATGAATAATAATTTAAAATAATTGTAGGTGATTATGGGTTGTATTTTTTGAATTCACCACAGGATAGAACCACTTGTCTGTAAAGAATTCATTAGCAAATGGCCTGTTTTGGTTCCATATCACAAAGGAGGAAGGAGGTTGTGTGTCTTGATTGGAACCTGTTATATATCTCAGAATCTCCTAATTTGTGTTGTAGGAATTTACTGAAGATTTGGCAGTTTGTTCTCAGGCAATAATGAATCATCTGAAAGCTGCAAGGGTGAGCTACTTTATTTTTCCAGATAAAATATTTTCAGAAAAAGATGATAGGTTATAAGGCTGGAGGATGAGTATGAGGCATTCTCACAAAGACAAGTAAGGAAAACAAGAAAATATGGTGATAAAAACACAATTAATACGATGAAGCAGTCCTATGGTTTTGCTCATTATTCAAAGAAACCCCTCTAAAGCAATCGCTGACCAAACACTGTAGGTGAAAAAATAAAAAAAAAATAAAAAATCAACTCTGTTGCACAACAGCAACATTGGCAAGAACCCCCACCTAAAAATTCTTCTGTCGTGCTACAGCCAAAAGCACAAGGTACCTGCAAGAAAGATAACTCTTAACATTTACCTCCTTATGACTCCCAAAATCTGTATATGCAAATTCCCCAAAAAACAGCAGTGATGTTTGATGCAACAGGGAACTAAGAACTGGTTTATTGATGATTGATTACTTTACAATGCGACCTAACACACTTATATAACCAAAAGGCCACAAGACTCCTAGTAAACAACTACTACCCAATATGATAATAATGCTAATTGAAAGATAACTAGGGAACTATAATAATAACAATAGATAAGGATAAGAGACCTATCTACCTATAACTCCTATAGCCCATGCTTATCGTATCATTCCTCCCCTGTTCAAGTAGTTTCTTGTCCACAAGGAACATACATTCTAATTAGATTATTACTAATCCTAATAGATAATTAATAAGGATAATCTAAACTATATAAAAGAAAACTATTTAGGGTTGTATCATCCTTCCCCCTTTCTAGGAAGACCTTGTCCCCAAGGTTTGTCTTCGGAAGAAGCAATGAGGC
The DNA here is from genome assembly GCA_003255065.1 of Cercis canadensis. Lineage (NCBI taxonomy): Eukaryota > Viridiplantae > Streptophyta > Magnoliopsida > Fabales > Fabaceae > Cercis > Cercis canadensis. The sequence continues at coordinate 223,974 of QAOA01002492.1, forward strand.
CTTCATTCTTGCGCTTGTTGAGGAAGGCATCATCAGCTACTAAAACTTCTTTTGGTGGCAGATTCAAAACTTGGACTATAAAGGACAATCCTTCAAAAGTTGTGGCTATTTGATTCACGTGGATGTTATTTTCAAAAGGTGTGCCTTCTAAGGGGATATCGATTGGCAACATTTCCTTTTGAAAACCTTTCATTGATGGCTTGGTTGACAAAGCTTCCTTCAATGTGTTTTCTTGAGATAATCCTTCTCCTTCGTCTTCCTTCAAATGCTCATGATACTCTTTGAGGTTCTTTTGTATTTCAGCACAACTTTGCCTTATTTCAGCCCATCTTTGCTCCACTTCTTTGAAGAGGTGCTCTATTTTAAGAAGACTTTCTACTAGGTGTTGATCCATGGTGGTGGGTGATGGCTCTGATACCAAATGATGCAATAGGGAACTAAGAACTGGTTTATTGATGATTGATTACTTTACAATGAGACCTAACACACCTATATAACCAAAAGGCGACAAGACTCCTACTAAACAACTACTACCCAATATGATAATAATACTAATTGAAAGATAACTAGGGAACTATAATAATAACAATAGATAAGGATAAGAGACCTATCTACCCATAACTCCTATAGCCGATGCTTATCGTATCAATGTTGGTGTGAAATCAAGATTTAATCATTTGTATTGCATCTTAATTAATCATTATTATGACGATTTGCTTCCTTTGGTTTCAGTTTAGTGTTTTAGGTTTTGGCCTCTAATTTCATTTTAATTTCTTTGGTTTCAGTCGGTCATCGAGTACTGAAGAACTAAGAAGGGTCTCAGTGTTATGTGACTTGCATAATCCTTTTACCATAGAATGATTGCCAAGTATTTGGCAACAAGATTTTAATGAGATGGTGATAGGTTGTATAAGAAGGCAGTGTTTTCTTGTTCATTGCATATACATATTGTGATGTCCTCCTGGCTGAGTTGATGCGCATACCATGATCCCGTTTGTCTTGGATTATTGAACAATACAAGTTTGTTGATTGAGTATCCTCGTTTTTGTGCTTTGGCTAGAGATAAGAATATCTCAGATAAAGTGGTTTCTTTCCAGAGATATAGGATGTATACAGTTTTCCTTCTATTCATGAAATTTGGATAGTCCTTGGTGAATTGAAAGCAGAGAAGGCCTCCTTTCAGTACAAATGTACTATCTATTGTGTTTTCCAACGTATCCATATATTACGATGTGAATTGTGATGACTTCTGATTGATGATAATGTTAATAACAATTTATAAGTATAAAAATGTGGAAGGCTAACTTTTATTTTTTCGTTTTAAAATATACTAGCTACTTCTAGCAGAGAGGAGAAGAGGATTGCAGGAATTTACCTTTGAAGATAAGATTGTAGTTGTCATAGTGTTGGTTAAGTCTATATGTGAAATGTGTTTTATTTTTTGTTTCTTCATAACCTTTGGTTTCTTGGTTTAGAGTGTAATGCAGGACTTTCTGTTTTCATTGATTTTATGAACAATTCTCATGGTTGAAACTGAAGAAACAGGGAGTCTATGATGGATTCTTCAAGTTGAACAAGTGACCTCCAATTGCTTCTTAAATTCTTAATACCTGATTTTCTTACCTATAAAATTTGTCTCTGCTTTGGTCACACTTGGCTCATGTTATCAATTACATACACCTTATGATATTTTTTTTCCAGACTTGTGGATGATGATATTTTTTATTTTTGTTTCTTAAGCAGGTTAAATTGCTCACAGTTTGTCAATCAAAAATATGGAGAGCATAGATGGTAAGAATATCTCACACTACTTTCGCTTTAATTATTATTAGTGATTCACCCTTTGATTCTTTCTTCTTTCTGGTTTTAAAGATAGCAATTACTGTGGGTTAGGTTTTGGAGAAAATTGAAAGGTTATGCTTGGATTCTTTTGTCATCTTATATGTGATGTAGCTCTTCCAAATTGTAATCACGATAACTTCATTTTTTGTGAACTAAGCTGCTGTAATCATGTATCTTGCTCTATATTTTAATGTTCTTCTTCCCTGTTTTTCTGTTTTCCAAATGAGGTTTGTCAAGTAGGAAAATCGCTCCATTCAAAGTGTGGGCAATAAATTGAAAGATTTTTTTTTAGGAATATACACGAAAAGAGTCAGTAGTCCAATTCCTTCTATCTAAATTGGAAGGCATATGAGAAGAGTCAAGCAAGACCAAAATGGTTTCCATGTCAGAAATTTCTGTCATTCCAGTTTCTTAAAAATTGATAGCTTTAGGAGACGATGGAATTATGAGTGAATCTTAAATATACATTTTAATTTTTAGCTATTAAAATATGGGTAATACATTTATTTTTTGAAATATTTGAATAATTATAGCTTATTATTGGGTAAAAAGAGTACCCAACTTAATTTTTGTAGGACCTAATGGTTTTTCTTGCAAACATTGGCACTTAACTCTGGAACAACATCCATAGATGAGTTCATATTATTACATGCTCAGATTTAGTTTAATATAGATATTTATATATATTTACTGACGCAAAACTCTTTATGTTCCTCTCATTTTAATGAGACTCATAAGATTAAATCTGACATTCTATCTCATGTTATCATATTTTATATGTTTTTATTCTTTAAATGTGTATCTCCACACATGTAGCCATTTGTATCTATGGATTTAATAGTAGAATATCATAAAGAAGATCATGACAAGCAAAAGATATAAATGTTTCATTCTGTTTATGCACCTTAAATTACTTTGACACTAAGCTGTTTGCTGGGTAGATGATTTCTTTATCTTAAATCGATCTAGCAATATAAATGAGGTGACTGTCCCATGTGTTTTTCTTTCAATATTTCCTACCTGTATTGCAAAAGAGAATTCTGAAGAGGAGGAAGAGACGTCATACGGATTTCTTATGATGGAAAGGTTAACAGGAAGCCAAGAAGGACGGATTGATCACATGCTTCAGGTAGGCAGTTGTGCCAATTCAATATTGATCTTGATCCAATACTGCGGTTTCAGAACCATATCTATAAATGATAACATACATACTAAATTTGTGGCATTTTGCTTCTTAGAAATATATGTTGATGGTGTCCATGCATGAAGAAAAAAAAAATCTTGAAACGAAGAATAGAGGACAGACAGTAAGGCATCCTCTTGAAACAAGCCGAGGAAACAACCAAGCTAGACTCCAAAGCAATCTGCTCATAAAAGCTTTCCAGTCCCTTAAAATCTGTGGAAAACACCCGTTAAAACAACCATTAGAAGAAATCCAACAAGGCAAGAAAGTAATTTTGTCCCAGAAAGGATGTGTTGGCGAAAATCTATTGCTAAAAGTTCTACCATTGCTATCTAGCCAAATACACCACTACTACAGCACTTTCACAAAGTCTTACTCTCCCATTTTGCACCAAAATCATGGAAATTGAATGGAAAGAGATTCATCCAAAGAATCCAAGCATACCCAGTGCTCCCCTAATGCAACATACATGATGGAACAATATAAAATTCAACAACTCGTTGATTCCAAAGAATACCGAGAGGTGAAAGAAAATTCTCAAACTGTTTTATTCAATCAAATCTGCCTCCAAGAGGTTCTACAAACACATATATAAAAGGAAAACCCTAAATGAAATAATGAAAATTATGAAAAGATCCATACAATAATGAAAATTGTGAAAATAACCCTAAAAATGAGAAAATGCCATTTTGACCTCCGAAACGATGGAATTTGGCTAAAATCACGAGACACGTGTTATAAATCAACGCATTTTGCTCAAAAATTCATTTCCACTTGGAAAAGTGTATTCTTTTATCAAAAACAGACATTGTTGACTTTTCTGGTCAATTTTGGGTGCTTCATCTTTGCCATGAAGTTCCAATCCTTCTGCATTACATCATCCTCTCTAGGGTGGAGAAGATTCGCCCTCGAATCAAATGTCATCTCATCCTCAGAAGAAGTATCACCAAAATAGGGAATGAGGTGCTTGACATTGAAAACATTTGAAGTGTGAATATGGCTAGGAAGTTGCAGACGGTAAGCATTTGGGTTGATCTTCTCAGTAATCTCCAGTGGACTGATTTTCCGAGCAGCAAGCTTATTGTACTCGTGGGTAGGAAAATGGTCCTTGGTTAAGACAGCTAAGACATAATCACCAACAGTGAAGTCAACAAATCTATGCTTCTGGTCAGCCTGTGATTTGTATTTTTTAGTGGAAGCAATTAACTGAGAATGGATCTTTTGGTGTACCTGACAAAGCTATTCAATAAATTACTCAGTTGTGGCATGTGGACGCACCTTACTAGGAAGTGTTAATAGATCGAGAGGACCACGAGGGACCAAGCAAAACACATCCTGAAAAGGACTGTAACCAATGCTACGATTAACAACATGGTTGTGAGCAAACTTTGCTTCGCATAACTTAACATCCCAGGATTTGATATTGTCGCCCACCAAACTGCGCAATAAGTTACCAAGGGAGCGATTTACCAATTTAGTCTGTCCATCAGTCTGTGGATGGTAAGCACTGCTGAAATTGAGAGTAGTATTAGCCAACCGCCATAGACTCTGCCAAAAATGACTAAGGAATCGAGTATCACGATCAGAGACGATGGAAGTAGCTAGCCCATGTAGATGATAAACCTCCCGGAAGAAAAATTGATCAACATTAATAGCATATGTGGTACGCTTGCAGGGTATGAAATGTGCCATTTTGGAGAAGCGATCAACGACAACAAAGATGGAATCACTGTCACATTGTGTACGTGGGAGGCCGAGCACGAAATCCATACTAATGTCTACCCAAGGTTGAGTGGGTATAGAGAAGGGCATATATAATCCAGCGTTGGTGGAGGTACCTTTCGCCATTTGACAAACACGACAGTGTTCAACAAATCTGCCCATTTCCTTACGCATAGTTGGCTAGTAATAAAAACTAGAGACAAGATGCAAGGTATGATCACAACCCACATGACCTTCATTGTGCAGTTCCTGGATAATTTTCAAACACAAGCTAATCTAGGGAATACAAAGTTGGAGTTCATGGAAAAGAAAGCCATCTTGTAATACAAAATCTATCTGCTCACCATTATGGATTTTCAATAGAACTGTAGCAAAGAATGGATCAGTGGTATACAAATCCAAAAAAGAATCAAAACCAAGAACTGTGATTCGCATCTCAGTAAGTAGGTTATGACGGTGACTTAAAGCATCAGCCACAAGATTAGAGACTCCAGCCTTGTGCTTAATCACAATTGTGAATTGTTCTAGATATGCATGCCAGGAAGCATGACGTTTTGAAAGCTTGGCCTGACTACCAAGGTATTTGAGAGCATCATGGTCAGTGAAGAGGACAAATTTCCGCTAAAAGAGGTAGTGACACCAATGTTTCACTGCCTGAAATACCGCATAGAATTCCACATCATAGGTGCTTTAACGGACTTTGGATCAAGAAAGTTTCTCACTGAAGTAGGCAACTGGGCGATCAGATTGGCTTAGAACAACACTAATACTTGTTTTAGATGCATCACAATGTAACTTAAATAGTAGGGAAAAATCAGGAAGTACCATAAGTGGTGCAGTGGTCAACTTGTGCTTGATCTCATGGAAGGCAGTCTCGGCATCGGATGTCCAAGTGAACTTAGTTCCCTTCATGCAATAAGTAATAGGCGCCATGGTGCTGCTAAAGTGGGGAATAAAACGACGATAGAAGGAACCTAGGCCATGAAAAGCTATGCACATTAGAAATAGATAGGCTGTGGCCACTGTTTGATAATTGCAACTTTGGCATTATCCACTGCAAGACCATCCTTAGACACCACATACCCCAAAAAGTGAACAATATCTGTCAGAAAAGCACACTTACTAAGAGCAGCATAGAACTTATCCCTGCGTAGGACCAACAAAACTTCTCGCAAGTGTTGGAGATGCACTTCAGGGTTAGCATTGTAAATAAGTATATCATCAAAGTAGGCAACATATTTACTGATGAAAGGACACGTTACTTGATTCATAACACGCATAAATGTGCTTGGGGCATTAGAAAGACCAAACGGCATTACGAGCCACTCATACAAACCCTCGCGTGTTTTGAAAGCAGTCTTCCATCCGTCACCCTGCCAAATCCGAATTTGATGGTAGCCACTTTTCAAATCCAGCTTGCTGAATACTGTGGCACCGGCTAGCTGATCAAGCAGGTCATCCAACCGTGGTATAGGGAAATGATAACGTACCGTTATCTTGTTGATGGCACGACTATCCACACACATGCGACAAGTACCATCCTACTTTGGCAAGTAAGTCCTCTACTTGACGCCACAGTTCCTCATGTTCTTTAGAACTCATCCTGTAATGAAGATGATTAGGTAAAGAGGCGCCTGGAACAAAATCAATATGATGTTGGATATCACGAAGTGGAGGTAAGTCATTAGGGAGTGCGTTAGGAAAGAGATATGTGAATTCCTCCAGCAATGGTTGGATAGCAAGTGTGGTGCTAGAAACGACGTCCATAGGTTTGGTAAGGAGCACATAAACACGTCCCATCTCTACCATGGCCTGTTTGAAAGGGTCTTGAGGCAAAAAAGTGGTACTGTCCATAGCAGTGTGAGCCTTGGGTAGTAACACAATCTTTTTGCCACAGATCATGAAAGAGTAAGTGTTATCATGACCATCATGAAAATTGGTGCGGTCAAATTGCCAGGGGCGGCCAAGCAGAAGATGACAAGCATCTATAGGAACCACGTCACAGAATATCTCATCAGAATAGGTGGAGGCAATGGAAAAAGATACCAACACACGGAGGGAAACAATTACACAAATACCCTTATTCAACCATGTAAGTTTGTACGGTTTTGGATGTTTTTTAGCAGTCAAACCCAATTTCTGCAGTGCTAATTAAGACAATACATTCTCACAACTGCTAGAATCAATAATAAAACGACAAACCTTACCTGCAATCGTACATGTGGATGTAAAAATGGCAGTACGACGCCAATCATAATCCAGAGCATGAGGACTCAGAAAGGTGTGGCGTAGCATCAACAACGGACCCACATCACCCTATACAAATTCTTCTGCAACGTCCACATCAGCATCAGCCTCAGTATAAAAAATAAGGCCAGTCTCATCATCTAAATTAGTAGCCAACAACCCCCTACTATTAGGATTCACCTTGGGACATTCTGCCAAATGATGACCCACTTCCCCACACTTAAAACAACGAATAGGTCCAGTAAAACTATTCTGGGTAGGCACAGCGGGGCGGTAGTCAGGGCGAACCGGTGGAGGGGTAGGGTTGCCAATACCAGTAGGATTAGGCCTCAGTTTAAGTCCACTAGTCATGCGGCATGCTATCTATTTCTCAACCTGTAATGCTCATTGGTGTGCTTCTGAAACTATCAGAAGGTCAAACATATTAAGAACATCCTAAAGTTGAAACCCCAGGCCACCAATATATCAAGAAACTAGTTGGATAGGCGATTCCATGATTTCGGTGCAGGCGAGCAACTTATAAAATTCAGCAATGATGTAGGATTGTACAGTCTTTGATACCAATCTAATGCAGCGTACGTGATGGAACAATATAAAATTCAACAACACGTTGATTCCAAAGAATACCAAGAGGTGAAAGAAAATTCCCAAACTATTTTATTCAATCAAATCTCACTCCAAGAGGTTCTACAAACACATATATAAGAGGAAAACCCTAAATGAAATAACAAAAATTACGAAAAGGTCCATACAATAATGACAATTGCAAAAATAACCCTAAAAATGAGAAAATGACATTTTGACCCCTGAAACCATAGAATTTGGCTAAAATCACGTGATGCATGTTATTAGTTAACACGTTTTTCTCAGAAGGCCATTTCCACTTGGAAAAGTGAATTCTTTTGTCAAAAACGGACATTGTTGACTTTTCTAGTCAACTTTGGGTGCTCCATCCTTGGCATGAAGTTTCAATCCTTATGCACTACATCATCCTTAAATAGAGTAAAAAGAATATTCCAAATGTGCCAAGCAACCTCAATGTAGAAAGAGATTGCTAAAGTCTCTGAACACCAAAAATATCAGGAGATAAAGCCATATGGGGCAAATGCATCAGTCAAAAAGTTTGTGTTAATTTTGTTTAGTATTGTTGTTCAAAGACTTAATTCTATTATTGGTGGAACAAACCAAGCATTGGAAAAAATATTTACAATTTAAAATGCCTGAAGATTTTGAAGACTGAAGTCTTCTATCTATACTAGTAGAATAGTGGGAGGGAAAAAAAAATAGAGCAATCAGTGCAAGCACACTAGTAAAATCAGAAGCTTCCTTTTCAGGTTTTGTGAAGAAGTGAAAATTTTAAGAAAGATGGGAACCTTGCAAAGAAAAATGAAAAAAAAAAAGTAGAAGGAGAGTGAAAAGCATAATGCCTTTAAGAGCAGGGGAAAGTATCTTACATGGAGAATCTCCTACATGGGGACACGGGAACCATTGCCTACATGCAAATGAATATGAGGAAAGAAAGAAGGGTATATCTGAGATAAGTTTCTAAGGACTAACATGAGTTGAGGTTTTTGCAGGCTTGGCATCAATGGCATGCCACCTATTCTAGTTAAGACAATACTTATTCTTGAATCATATTGTGACAAAAGAAAAAGGGCTCCAAAGGCAAATGCACTGTCTGCTTTGGATCACAGCCAATTTCCCAACTTACCAAATAGTTTTCTCATTCCTTTCTCTACTCCAATAGGCATCCATAACAAGATCTTATAATTAATAGGAATACTGGAAATCAAGCTAATGTTATGGTGTTTGTATGTAACTTTATTTCCCTATCCCATCATTCTCTTCTACCATCATACTGAATAAAGAGGAAGACATTGTAGAGAGAGTCAAAGTCTCCAGTCACATATGATTACATATGTTTTGCCCCATTAGGAAAGAATCCAAGAGGCAAGGCACCCTGGAGGGGTACCAAAGGCCATGGTGAAAGAGGACTAAAAGAACTAATGACATATCTCAATTTTGCCTACTGTATCCATGATATTTTATTTCTAGGACCAGTTCCTTCAGTTCTTTTCCTACCATTAACATCATTTCAAGGTGCTTCTTTTCTTCTGCCTAATTAGGCACTTTTGTCTTGGTAATGTGGGTAGAAGTTAGACAACTGTCACAAATTTAAACTAAAATGATAAATTTCCAGATATCAAACTATCATAGGAGAATAAGTGGGGTCATCATTAAAGGCCGTACATGAATGCATTCCATGCTGCTAGTGGTGATGCAAGCTAGTCTTGTATATTTTTCTCCAAGTAAAACCAGAACTTTGAATATCCTGTGATCGGAAAGAAAAATATAATTTGAATGAATCAATACATAAAATGTCAAAATTGATACAAGGGCCTATTGAAATCTCCTTCGACTATGAAAAACACGGATGCAGGGTGAGATTATACTCATTTATGGACACCTACTTGACACAATGATGATGCAAGCTAGTATTATACATTTTTCTTCAAGTATTGAAAACCAAAACTTAAAATATCCTGCTAACCAGAGAGAATAATATACCTTAAATGAATCAATACATAAAATGCCAAAATTGATATAAGGCTTTTTGAATTCTCCTTCAAATGTGAAAAACATGGGTGCAGGGTGAGATCCTACTCATTTATTGAAACCTAGTTGACACGTTAAGTGATCCAACCATGACTTGAAGTGAACATCATGAAGTGTCAATATATCAATTGAAATTTTAAGTTAAATTTTATTTCTATAATTTAAGCTTTCCTCTTGTGTTCTCTTCCTGATGTCTTTAGGACAATGATAAGAATCTCAGGTATGCTGTTGTAATGTGGATTTTGATAAGGTGATTATATGATAATGTCATCCAATATTTGCTCTATTCTAGGTAGCAAGTATCTTTTGAATATTTTGGTTGTCCATAGTGTCTCTTTTACGACATTTCTGTCATAATAAACTAATTAATTATTTTTAACGTGACTTTGTCTTTGTAATGCAGGATAAAACCTTTGAGCATCCATACTTGCAGGCCGTTGGATCACATACGTAAGTGCTTGATGTTAAAATTTCTATCTGTCATACTATACCAAAGAGTTACTATAAGATTAGAGATCTGTATAGCTTAATTTGGAAAGTTTATTGTAGAAATTATTCTTTATGTGCTTTCTAAATTGGATCTATATATATGAAGAATCATCAGGTCTTGGTTGCAGCAAATCATGTATGGAGGATATTGGATACGAGCTTATGTTTCAGAGCTTCCTTATCCATGATTTTCGTAATTATCATGACTGTTTCCTGGCTGATCTGCCTGCTGAGTATATATAACAATAGTTCAATATATTCGGTACATAACCTCCACACTTGTTTAACTAACATATAAAGACAGCTGATTGAAGAGTTGTTGCTGTATCGTAAGTAGTTGCTTCTTCTAATTTGCAGCTCTGTAGGACCTTGACGTTCCAAAATTTGGATCTTAATTAGAAATGGAGAATGGATTAGAGTTTAGGGTTTTCATGGTGGTAAAGGATAATTTCTATAAATAAAAGTTTATATTTAGATTTTGTTTAATATTGAAAGGTACCAAGTTAGCGACAAATGATGATAAATTCAGATTTCCCTTTTTCTTATTATTTACAAGAGACAATTTTCTTGGGGCCAAGGGATATTGTTGAATTTTTCAATCTTGAGATCCTGAAGAGGATTGCATAAACTAGGTTTTGATAATTCAACCTGTAAGGAAAGTTTATATTACAGATTCCGGTTATTTAAACCTGTAGGGAAAATTTACTAGAGTTACCCATTTTTTTTGTTTATGTTAGAAATCTTCATCATCCTGGTTGTTGTGCTATTTGTTCTTTACTCATGTAAATACAATAAAGTTACATGTTTGAAATGTTCTAGCTTTATTTTCTTCTTTCTTCCATTGGCCTCAAACAGAACGAAAGCTTTATCTATGTTTAGCTTCCTTTATATTCTTACATAATAAAGGTTTTGCTAGTTTTTCCCAAAACTAGTATTTGTTTTGGTGGACAGAAACTATTGGAGGGATTATGATACTGCTTTATTCATATTGAGACACTTGTACCGAGATATACCAGAAGACCCTAACTTGTGTGTTGAATCTGATGGAGGTAACTTAAAATATGAGAGTAGTTCTGCTGGATGGTATGACCAAAGAGAGACCGTTGAGGAAGATCTTCCTTTGACATTCTCAGACAAGTTTATGGCTAGAAACTTCTCAAGCAAAGCTAAGAAGATTCTGAACAAGTACAACTTGCAGGCGATATTACTTCATCTAGTTTCTACACACATGGCTAGTGAAGTAACCAACTAAGGTTGCTCTGCATTACTATCGATTAGCCACAATAGTAGATGACTTTTCCATGCATTCATCATCGTTAACATCGTCAAAATTAGGATTGATATCTTTACAAGATGTAATCAAGGCTGTGTATATCACCAAAGGATGTGGGTTGCCATCTCAGGTAGGCTTATTTTACATGGATGACTAGTATATCAGTATAATTTAGTCCATTTAGGCATGTAAATAACAAGAAAAAAGAAAATCGTTATTATGGTGTTGGATGGATGATAATAATCCTTCATATCTTGTTTTTATCTATTCACCTTTCTTTTTCTACACTAGATTGATTGATATTTCATTTTCATCCTGGATTGTGAGTGTCCTGTCAACAAAGAACAAATAGGGGAAAAGAAATTACAAACCTACATTTCGAGGACAATTTAGAGTTTAACAAAATAGTATTTGAAAGAATAATAACTATATATTAATCATTTAATTATTTGACATTCATAACAAAATAGTTATTTGTTAATAGGGTCTGTTAACAAGTAACAAAAATGATGATGTGTTATTGTCATGTGCCACATTAAAATCTTAATTGGCAAAGAGTAAGGATTATCTAGACTATGAAATGGGAAAAAAAAAAGTTTAAAACGGCATTGTTCTAGCCTAGTGTCATGTTTTCTTTTCCTCTTTCATTCAAAAGTTCAGCAAACGGGAAGAAGTAACTCTATCTCTCTCTCTTTCACCAAACATGTTCTCTCCACGTTCTGATGGAGAGGCACAAGCGCAATCTCTGCTACCCAAATCATCCCTTTTTTGGAAAATAATTCATCCCTTTTATTTGTTTTTCCTTTTCTAATATGCAACTCAAATCCCATAACTTTCAGGTAAAAATCCTTCTTTCACCCTCTAAAATGAAGAACAAGAAGAAAGTTCTGATATAACCAAAATCTAACACTGAAATCCACTAGAGCAAGCTCTAAAAACCAAAGAAAAACCATTACTTGGTATTTGGATTCTTCTTTTTCTTACTTGGTATTTGCCTAGAAGCTGAAACAGAGCCCACTGAAATTCCCAATTTTTTGCTATAAAAGGGAATTTCAAGAGAGGAAATGGTGGTTCTTTTGGGTGCGCACACAGTTATTTTTATTATTGTGATTTTTATTCCTATAAATATTATAAAGCAAAAACCATAGTTAGAAAGTTATGCCCTGTGTCACATTTACATGTCATTTGACGTTTGTTTTTTATTGACAAAATGGCAAAATTTTCCCCATTTAGTAATTTTTTCTCTTAAATTATTTTGGACATTTAGCTTGCCATGTGTCCTTCAACAAATCCAAGTATTTATCTATGTTACTATTCCCATGACTATTGATTCAATTTTCTATATGCATGACTATTTTCTGTTATCTCTCTGTCTATTTATTTTTCTTTGTACATTCATTCTAAAACTATTTCCTCACCCTCATCCCTGACTCTTTGTTTGTTGGAGTTTCTGCTATTCCCAACACTTCTACTACACATTATTTAATGGTTATTGGGTTTTGAATCCTTCTATATTCTTCATATAATGTTGTGTTTGTCATTTTATTCAAATTTAAATATTAAATTCTCATTTAAAACAAATTAATTAATAATTAGTCTGGGTAATTATCCTAATCTGAATCAATTCCATTACTTCTCCAATGCTGGTCTCCTTACCCAATGATCCAAATGATTTAACGTTCTTCTTGAAACTCTCATCCCTAATAAAAATTTCCTCCTTCCCCAAAGTCTAATTAGGTGTTCCTTTCTTCTTCCAATTTGAATTCAAATTGAGCTGAAGAGTTATCCATCTTCCCTGCTTTTTTATTTCCTTTTTGATCAAACGTTTGTAGTTATTTCTCTGGCCATAGATTCTTTGTGAGTAATAACGTTTTCGAAGAATGGAATCTGTTTCAACCCTTGGCATTATGGTTTGTTTCTTGAATTCAATTCATTCTTTGGTTTTCTTTGATTTGATTTTCCTCTTTGTATGATGCGAATTCTGTTCTCACCTTTGGGTTTTCTTTGAAGAAGTAATCATTTTAGAGCTTGAATATAATTGGATCCAAGGTTCATATATAAATAAATCAATATTATGCTTCCACTTTGAAGAAAAGTAGCTTTTAAAAATGGCCCCTAATATGTTTTCTACATTCTTGGGGTGTTTTTATTCTCTTATTGAAATGCCATCCCGCTTTAAGACTTTTTTTCCCCTTCTTCCTAATACCATGATAATGTTTTATTGCTTATTGAAGATAAACAATATTGTTATGTGAAAGGATAATGGAGTAACAATGTGTTGCAACTCTTGATGTTCTTTAATGATCTTTTATTTGAAAAAACTACCTCAGAAGCTTGATATATATATATAATACTCTCTAATTATTGTTGTTGATCTCGCATTTTGTTTCTATGGAATGTAATGAATTAACAGATTACCAAGATGTGAGACATGTGTGAAAGAATAAATCTAATACACACAATAAATCTATAGCAGAATTACTAACCTTCAGCCATTGATGCATAACAGCATTTAGAAAACTGAGAGGGTGCTTCTAGCCTGTGCATTTTCCTTATGCCTTGAACTGATGGAATATCACAGGCTATTTATAGGCTAGGCTAGGGACCCTATTAGATAGAGATATCTACAACAGTTTCTTTACATCAAGGAGATTGACTCTTTAACAGTTACTTTAAGGTAATTGACTCTTCCCACAACTAGCTAATTACTAGAGTCAAGGGATAGTAGGCAACTAAATAAATATCCATTAATTATCTGATAGATGAATATCTCTTTTCAGTGGGCCACCTTAGTCTCAAAAGAGACATGGCTAATATTCTCCCACTTGGCCCATTGACGGGTGTCGAACCGTACAAAATTAAACTACTAATTGCAACTAATTTGTAGTAAAGGATGCAACTAGTGTCGTCTCTCAAGGATTCACCAGAACAACTAATCTAATAAGACTTAAGCAAAAACATAATAAAAGGGGGGGGGGGGGGGGTTGTGTTGAATGCAAAATGTTAAGAATCTAGAAAACAGTAAACTGAATTTATCAAATAAGAGAAAACATAATCAACTCAAGCAGACAACCAAACCTTAATCCATCATTGTTCACTAAAGATAACCTAGGTCTGATTTAATTCTTGGTTAAGTGTTACCTGGAATCCCTAATAGTAACACTTAGAATTCCTACTGATTTACGAATCAGGATTCAATTAATCATGGAATTAAGACTCTAGGCAACCGCTCTATATCACTAAGTCCAAATTAATTTAATAACTGAATTAGCCAAGTTAACCATATATTAAAGACCTTTAAAGTATGATTATCAATCTGATTACTGTTATGAATCTAATCAACCGATTTAAATTCATACAAAACATACAATCAAAGTACCATTCAATCACATGAAGAGGGGAAGAAGCAGTAATTCAAATTAAATTAAATCAAACCCGGTTGAAGCACAGGAACTCTAGATTATTAAGTTTGGCTCCTCTTGAATTGATTACAAACGAACTTAGCCCTCCATGAAAGGCTAAAACACAAGGCAAAAGTAGAAAAACGAACTCAGAAAAGGAGGCAGCAGCAGCAGCTCAAGGCAATTTCGTATCTCTTTTGGTTCCCCTATTTTCCTCAACAACTTGAGAATAAATACTAGCTGGCTGCCTTCTCTAGGTTTTCTAATGGTTTCCTCAATACAAAATAAACCTAGTTTCCTAAATTATTAATGGTAAAAATATGATCAAGCCCTAGTGTCATGTGTACTGGCCCAATAAGTAGATATTGGCCCAAATAAACATGCTCTGGTCCAATGGGCAGGCTTAAGGAAAGGAATCAGTCAATGTTGGGCGGATGCAGAAAATCTGAACTGCTTGCATGCGAATTTCAGTTGTCCAAACGCGAGAATCAGCTTCTGGGCTCTTCATATTAAATGTAGCATTTTCTGTTAGCTTTCCAAAGAAACTAGAATAACATCAATCGGACATCTGTAGCCAAAGATATGGTGAAAAATGTAAGCAGTGCCAGAATTTAACAGTTAAGCAATTAAAATCTACAAGCACCAACAAGTCCAAATCTACAAAACATGTCTAAGGGCCATAGAAATCACTAGAAACACACACTAAAAGACTAAGTATAAGAGAAACAAATAGTGTAAAATAATGTCTTATNTTTGGCTCCTCTTGAATTGATTACAAACGAACTTAGCCCTCCATGAAAGGCTAAAACACAAGGCAAAAGTAGAAAAATGAACTCAGAAAAGGAGGCAGCAGCAGCAGCTCAAGGCAATTTAGTATCTCTTTTGGTTCCCCTATTTTCCTCAACAACTTGAGAATAAATACTAGCTGGCTGCCTTCTCTAGGTTTTCTAATGGTTTCCTAAATACAAAATAAACCTAGTTTCCTAAATTATTAATGGTAAAAATATGATCAAGCCCTAGTGTCATGTGTACTGGCCCAATAAGTAGATATTGGCCCAAATAAACATGCTCTGGTCCAATGGGCAGGCTTAAGGAAAGGAATCAGTCAATGTTGGGCGGATGCAGAAAATCTGAACTGCTTGCATGCGAATTTCAGTTGTCCAAACGCGAGAATCAGCTTCTGGGCTCTTCATATTAAATGTAGAATTTTCTTTTAGCTTTCCAAAGAAACTAGAATAACATCAATCGGACATCTGTAGCCAAAGATATGGTGAAAAATGTAAGCAGTGCCAGAATTTAACAGTTAAGCAATTAAAATCTACAAGCACCAACAAGTCCAAATCTACAAAACATGTCTAAGGGCCATAGAAATCACTAGAAACACACACTAAAAGACTAAGTATAAGAGAAACAAATAGTGTAAAATAATGTCTTATCACCCATGTGGCTTTATCAGATAATTCCCTTTTGTGACAAAATTTTAGCTTGGTCAAATTTACTTTATGTCACTTTAGTTAGTTATGGCAAAATGCTCACTTAGAATTCTCAATATATGAATCATGGCGGTTATGGTCAACATAGTGAACACTTCCTTCCATGTATTACAATGTTTGATTACTTTCAAATATGCATCTAATTGTATGAATGACTCATTATGAGCTCCTTCAAGGTCCAATTTTATTGATTCAAACAAATCAAAAATGTATTCATGAAAATCTTATGTGCACATAAACTTTATGCCTATAATAAATAAACACAATAACCAAAGATGTCAAAGAAAAAACAACTGCCTAATTTGAGCTAGCAAGTCCTATATGATCCACATGATCCTTGAACTCTTTAGCCAGCATGCCTTTAGTCAAATGATCAACAGTCATCAATTTAATACTTATATGCTCAATAACAACAATTCGGTCCTTGTCATTTTCTTTGATCATCAAGTACTTCATGTTGATATGCTTGGTTTGGCCTCCAATCTTGTTATTCTTTACAAAGAATACTGTAGCCAAATTATCACAATAAATCTTTAGTGGCCTTTCAATGGAATCAACAATTTTTAGGCCAGATATGAAATTCTTCAACCATATTGCTTGTGATGTAGCTTCATAGCACGCAATAAATTCAGCTTCCATTGTGATTAATGTAACATGATCTTATTTTATACTTCCCCAAGATACAACACATCCAGCTAAGAGAAAGATGTATCCTAAAGTAGACCTTAAGGAGTCTACACATCCATCATAATCAAAATCTGAATATCCAATCATTTCCAAATGATTCAAATACTTGAATATCAATCTATAGTCCTTGGTTCCCCTGAGATATCTCATAACCCTTTTAGTAACTTTCCAATGCTCCATACCAACTTTGATATCTACCCAACATTCCTATTGCAAAGGCAATGTTAGGTCAAGTGCAAACTGGTGCATACATAAGGCTTCCTACTGCTTAAGCATATGGAATGCTTTCCATTTGTTTCACTTCCAATGGATTCTGAGTACACTGATACTGACTAAATTTGTCCCCTTTGACTATTGTGCAGCTATAGATAAGCAATCTTTCATCCTAAATCTTTCTAGAACTTTTTCAATGTAGGCTATGAGATAGTCCTATTGTCCTTACGAATCTATCTCTATGAATCTCTATGCCAATGATATAAGAGGCTTCACCCACATCCTTCATTTCAAAGTTTTGATAAAGAAATAACTTTGTCTCTTGCAAAAGCCCAAGGTCACTGCTTGCAAGCAGAAGGTCACCAACATATAGGACTAAGCATATAAATTTGCTCCCACTAATTTTAAGGTATATGCATTGATCAACAATGTTCTCTACAAAATCATAAGAGATAACAACGTTGTGAAACTTTGTATACCATTGGCGGGATCCTTGCTTTAGTCCATATATGAATTTCTTTAATTTGCAAACCATGTGACTACCCTCTTGCCTTTCAAAACCTTCAAGTTGGCCCATGTAGGCCTCCTCCTCAAGTTTTCCATTTAGGAATGTTGTTTTTAGACCCATTTGATGTAACTCTAAATCTAGATGAGCTACTAAGGCCTTGATTAACCTAAATGAATCCTTCTTGGAAACTTGAGAAATCATTACAAGAAAATAGAAATCACTTCATGATCCTCAAGAAACTTAGCATTTCTAGTTTTAACTATTTTAGGAGTGTGTGAAGGACAGTAAAACCTATATCCCTTAGATTTAACTGCATAACCAATGAAATACCCACTTACTATTCATGGGTCCAATTTTCCCAAATTTAGGTTGTAAACTCTTACTTCAACTGGACAACCTCATATGTGTAAATGTCTTAAACTGGGTTTCCATCCATTCCATATTTCAAAAGGTGTTTTTGGAACAGCCTTTGATGGAACTCTATCTAAGACATACACAGCTATTTCCAAGGCTTCACTCTAAAGAGATATGGTTAAACTTGAATTGTTGACCATGCTTCTCACCATGTCCATTAAGGTACGATTCCTTCTTTCAGCCACACCATTTTGTTGAGGTGTGCCTACAATTGAGTACTGAGCAATAATGCCTTCTTCTAGAAGGAATTTAGCAGTGCTTGTCTCTTTTTTGTGTATCTACCATAATATTCACCACCCTTGTCTGATCTTACTATCTTTTTTTTCTTTTTGTTTCTCCACCTCTGTTTTGAAAACCTTAAGGCATCAAGTGCCTTTGACTTATCAAACAAGAGATAAAGAAACATATATCTTGAATGGTCATCAATGAATGACACAAAATATCTCTAACCATTTAGACATGGGGTAGGAAAAGGAAAATAGATATCTATATGTATGATCTCAAGAAGCTCACTACTTCTTCTGGCACCTTTAGTGAACTTGTTAGTCTACTTGCCCTTTATGTAGTCTACACAAACGCCAAAGTCAATAAAATTAAGATCCTTTAAAATCCTTTCTTTTGCCAATCTTTTAATTCTCTCAATGGAGATATGTCCCAATCTTTGATGCCAAAGTAAGAAGGAATTTTCATTTGTAATAGTTCGCTTAACACCAATATTGGTGATGTGTAGGGTTAATAGACTTGACTCAAGTGGGTTCTAAATTAATTTTAAATAAATTGTCAACCATAGTTCTAACACCAACAATTTTATTATCCTTCAAAATGTCAAATGAAACACCATAAAAATTAAAACAATATCCAAAATGTGTAAGTCTTGAAATTGAAATTAAATTCCTAGAAAATGAAGGAACATAAAATGTATTTTTCAAGATCTAAACAAAATCCAAATTTTAAGACAAGTCTATTGGTCCCCACTGCTTCCACATGTGAACGCATCCCGTTTTTTAAATAGATGCCTTGTTCACTTCCCACGGGATTTCGTAGGTTTTGAAAGCCATGCAAATTATTAGTAACATGAATTGTAGTACTAGAATCAATCCACCAAGTCTTGCTAGGAGCTTCTATTAAACAAGATTCATAACATGTAAAGGTAAAATTACCTTTCTTAGGAAGCCATTTCTTGTACTTAGTACAATTTTTCTTTGTGTCCAAGCTTCTTGCAAAAATAGCATGTTGCTAGCTATATTGCCATTTGGCTTATGCATAGATAGGTATTTTTCTTTTCTAGGAACACTTTTACCTCTCTTGGCATTTCCCTTATCATGAGTCACCAGGTGAACACTTTCAGGTGTCTCATGCTTCAACATCTCTTCCTCTTGAACACATAGGGTCAAAAGTTCATTAACTGATCACTTTTCCTTATGTGTGTTATAGGACGTTTTAAAAGGTCTATACTCAACAAGAAGAGAGTTGAGAATGAAATGCACCAAGAATGACTCAGATATTTCAATCTCAAGGGATGTTTGTTTGGCAACAATGTTCCTCATTTCCATAATGTGCTCACACACACTCTTGCTTTTGTCATACTTCATGCTCAAAAGCTTTTTCGTTAGGGTACTGGCTAATGCCTTTTCAGAGCTCACAAATTGCTCTGCAATTGCCCTCATATAAGCAGTAGTTGTGTGAGGGATAGAACCCCTAATGCTCTTGCTTATATGAGACTTGATGAGCATCAAGCTTAAGTGATTAAATCGCTCCCATTGCTCATAGTGAGCTCTTTGGTCTTGGGTACTTTCTTTCATAGGAACAAATGGTACCTCATCCACATGGAATACCAAGTCCAAATCCCAAAATTCAAGAGTCAAAAGAATTTGTTTTTTCCAATCAGAATAGTTATCACCAATCAACATTGGAACGTGAGTATTATCATTGATATAAGCACTAGTAGGAAAAACTGCAGGTGTCAAGGAAAAACATACATAAATACTATGAAACAAAATAAGTTTATAATTGAATTATCTAGTGACAATTCAATAATAAATAAATTCTAACCTTCCTGTGGGTAGAGGTTGCAAAACATGCATAGAATTTATACAAAGTTTTAACAATAAGAGTAATGGACATAACATCAAAACAAAATATTCCACACCTGTGGGCTTAGGAAAAATTCTGCCTTAATGCCTTATTCATTATCTTACTCCAATTAACTAACCAAAATAATCACTTCCCTATGGGGCCAAGTAACTATTTTAATTAGTTAATTGCAACATATTAGATATCATTTATCTTTATTAATCACTATTGCTTTATGTGACTAAAATTATACATCATCATAAACCTATGATACTATGGCTACTCCTAAGGATATGATGATTAAACTTATAATGATATCTAATTTATTAACATATGATTCAGCCTTAAGCCCAACATATCCTTATCTCATAATATGCTAAAGAAACATGTATTCTCAACTTACTCAATCAGCATGTGAAGAAAAATAAGCAAGCAAGACAGCACATTGCTTACTCTATCATGTTATGCATATAATGAAGTGCATATAGATTTAGAACCGAGAACATGCTGAAACCGGATCAGATTCATAGAAAAAGATATCAAATAGGGACATAGACAAACACACAAAAATGAGACACATCAGCAATGCCTCTTACTGTCTATTGAAGCCAAACAACCATATAAACCAAAACCCAAGAACATCATACAACATGTATAAAAGACTTTGAACATGAAGCCAATAAGTATATCAAGAGAGATAATAATTTTGTAAAACAGCAAATAATAAAGATCAGAAAACTAGAGGATAAGAATAAGGCAATCAGCCACATTGCACAAATAACATCCAAATTACAAAACAATTTAATCATAGACTAAATCCTTGCAATAAAATATAGAAGCCAAAGACAAAAGCAGCCATTGAATGGACAAGCAAGAATGAATATTTAATAAATTATCCATGCCATATCCAAAATCCCAACCAGCCATGTTGTTTACTATAAAATATTTTATCAAACCGTTATCAATATTCAAATGGAAATCCAGATCTTTTATGCTAAAAAACAGCAAGAGTAAATATTTGATTAATATTCCCTCCATGCCATATGCAAAACCTCTTTTCCTTTCCTAGTGTTCAGAATGATGTGATGGACTCTACCATCACAACTGTGCACTGAGAAAATAGGCCAAGCTTGTATTGTGGCAGAGTACCATCTTAGACCACTAGACCACTGGTGCTCATTTTTATTCTATGGGTATATAAAATGAAAAATCCAAAACAGCATACACATGCCTCTCTATGCTTTCGAATAGCATAGCTTTTAAGCTATGCAGGCATAGTTGGTCCCCGACACAACAAAGAGGAGATATATTAATATATCTCCAATGGGCAGAGGTATTAACAAGCTCTTATACCAAATGAAAGAATAAATTTTATACACACAATAAATTTATAGCGGAATTACTAACCTCTAGCCATTGATGCGTAGCAGTATTTAGAAAAACTAAGAGAGTGCTTCTAGCCTATGCCTTTTCCTTATGCCTTGAACTGATGGAATATCATAAGCTATTTATAGGCTAGGCTAGGGACCCTATCATATAGAGATATCTATAATAGTTTCCTTCCATCAAGGAGACTGACTCTTTAACAACTACTTCAAGGTAACTGACTCTTCCCACAACTAGCTAATTACTAGAGTCAAGGGAAAGTATGCAACTAAATAAATATCCACTAATTATCTGTTTGATAAATATCTCTTATTAGTGGGCCACCTTAGTCTCAAAAGAGACGTGGCTAACAATGTGGACTACAGAGAAGGTTTTGTGTATTTTTGTGCAAGAATAGATATTCTTCATGATTTTGAGTATTTGTCATTTATTATGCTTTCATGAAAAAAACCACAAGCTGCAGTTTTCACCCTATTATTACCTTACTTTCCTAGGTTTTAGTATTTATGTTGGTTGGAGTAGGTGGAAATTTTCTAATTTATATGATACATATCATATATTAAAATCTATTTCTTTGATAGCATCTTAATGTAAAATATTTGGTTTAATTGCAATTTTGGTCCCCTTATTTTAATAAAGTGAACAATTTGGTCAACTTTCTTTAAAAATGAACGATTTAACCTATCTATTTTGACAAAAGTTGCAATTTTGGTCCCTCTGTCTCTCAAACGTTAAAAAATAAATGAAAATACTGACGTGGCAATGAGAAATTATTATTTTAATCTAATTTAGCCCAAAATACCAAAACTAACCTTAGAAAAAAAACTCTCATTTTTCCAATTTACAGGTCTAGATCAAGGATTAAAGGTCTCAAAATCAAAATCCCATCCTTCGGAGTCAAGATCTATGTCTTTGGAACCTCCCCACAAAATTTCAACTCGATCCAGCCGTGAATAACTCTAGATCGCCAATTTAATGAAAACTGCCAGAAAAATACCAAAACATATGCTTTGATTCTATATTCTGCTAGTTTTCATCAAGTCAGAAATCTAGTGTTATTCACTGTTGGATTGAGCTGAAATTTTTTGCAGAAGTTGCTAAGATGTAGATCTAGAATCTGAACAAAGGGATTTATAATTCAAAGACCTTTAAGCCTTGATTTGGACTCATGAATTGGGAAAAATGAGAGTTTTTTTTTCTAAGCTTAGTTTTGGTATTATTGTTTGAATCATATTAAAATAATAATTTCTTATTGCCACATCAGCATTTTTGTTTGTTTTCTAACATTTGAGAGACAGAAAGACCAAAATTATAACTTTCGTCAAAATAGAGGGATTAAATCGTTCATTTTTAAAGAAGGGACCAAATCATTCAATTTGATAAAATAGAGAGACCAAAATTGCAATTAAGCCAAAATACTTGCAATTATTTTGAGAATAGTTACTATGGAAACCATAATTTGGAGAGGTACTGACTTTCTTAACCTGATTCTTTCTTCTTTGTTTTGTTTCACTTCGAATCTCTCTAACTATATAATATTCAAATTGTATGCTTTTGTTAATGTTGGACATTAAAATCTATTTTCTTCTTTCTTCTGTGTGATTTTGTGGTAGAAGAATACCATTTTTCAGTTTTTTAAATCTGATGAGTTTGATTCTAATATAACATATTCAGGCTCCGTTCAATTCATGAATTTTATTTAGCTGCTTTAATGATTTAATACAATTTAAGGAGTTTTTGTCAGTTTCTGTTTTGTATAATCTGCCTCTCTTTACAGTTATTTCTTTTTCTTCCATTTCATGTTGTGCATGATTGGAAATCAGATAAAGAAATAGATGGCTTGGCTGAGGAGGTACTAATAAATCAAGTTTTATACTTAGAGATGAATACTAATCACGTTCAAATGGTTGAATAAGAATCATGTTTTCACTTAAATGGTGGTCATTTGAAATATTTTACCTGTTTGATAAATTAGAAATTAGGGATGAATACTAATACATGTTCAAATGGTTGCTTTGAGATTCAATTTTTGTATGTCAATATTGGTCCTAGATACAAGAGAATTATTTTTCTATGAAATACTGCAAATGTGTATGATTTTTCTTTGTGGGAAATTTTTAAGGTAAATGAGTTTTTCCTTTTTTTTTTTTTTGTCAATCTAATAAGGTTTTTCAGCTGAAAGCATGTTGCCCTTATTCTAGACTGTAAATTATTTGATTGTATGCTGGATTTGTTTATCATCTAGGTAAGTTGGTCAATTCATCTCAATTTCTTTTAGTTTTTCAAAATCTTGCAAAATTAAATCTATTCAATTTACCTAACATAATCAACATATTCTAAATTTTCAACAACAATTTTTTTTAAAAAAAAAAAATTCTTTACATTTCTATGCAATACACGGGTTATATCAATAGCTATATTACTATTTAATTAATTTTCATGATACTCATTCTATATATCTTTCTTATAATCACATGATTATTATTAGGCCATATATTGGATTGGCGGGTTTTACTTGATGCTGGACCTCTAGAGTACAATTAAGATCTTTTGAATGTAGAGATAATTTCTTCTTACAAAGACTTATGCATTTTATAATATGTAAGTATCCTTATGTCATGGAATTTGTCATAGCTAATTGTTTATTTTTCTGTTTAGTTGGTAAAAATATCTTTGTCATAAATTTTTCATGAAAGTCCCCATTCTTACAATTGGTTTGGTATGTATGTATATATATATATATATATAATATCTCTGATATAGATTATTTTTTGGTCATTAATTTATCATGTATCCTTAATTTGTTACTTTTTCATTTGAACATTTGGACTCCAATGCTTTTATTTTATATTCTCTAACATTTCTTTGTTATAATCTTTGGAAATGGAATTTAAATGGGATGAGAATATAGGGTGACTTTTCAAAGTACCCTACAACTTCCATAACTATAATAAAATTTTAATACATTTTAACATTTTTTTCATGCTAATCAAATTAAACTTAATTTTAAATTCTAGAAAACAATTGATATAATTTATTTGTTTCAAGAATTATATTTGTCCTTGTGCCAAGCATGAGAAATTATCTAGTTTCTTTTCTAAGAAACTAACTTCTGAAAAATACAATCAACCCCAAGGCTTGCACAATGAGATTGTACAAGAAAAATCACCGCCTTCAAACAAATGAGTATAAATGCAGCTCAAGAAAACAACTCTTTACATATAGACTTTAAATATGGATCTACATATAGACTTTAAATATGTAACTACTAACAGTTAGTTCTTAGCAGGCTCTACACAATTTTCTTACTTCTATAGTTGTATTAATCCCTCATTACTTGTTAAAGTAATCTTAGGAACATCTTTTTTACTATTGTAAACTAATGTATCCATTTCCAGGTCTTGTGGAACTTGTCATTGACCATTCCATTCAAGTTGATGTAGCAAAATCTAAGAATGCACTACAGGGAAATATGGAATATGAATTTCACAAAAACAAAGAGAGGTTTGCTTTCCTTAAATGGGGATTATCTGCTTTCCGCAACATGTTTGTAGTTCCCCTTGGTTTTGGAATTGCCCACCAAGTATACGCATATATTTGGAATGTAAAGTAGATAGTATGATTTATTATCACCTCATATCAGTAGATAGTATGATAGTATGGTAAAACTTTCTTTGGATTAGCTTATACACAACCAATGAACTTCATGGTGAAAATGCACTATTCTTGTTTTTGGGTAGGAGGGGGATGAGTTTCTTCGTTGTAAATGATGGATTTAACTATTTATTGATTAAAATGAAAGATTTGGAACATGGCATTCTTGATGAATTTGTAGGCCAATCTTGAATACCTTGGAATAGTTTTTTTCTTAACACTAATGGCCTTCTCTACCCTAATAGTGTGGTTGGCATTGATTTCCACACAACAATGATTGACGGGTTAGGAGTTGCTAGCTGAGGAGTTTGAGGAATTGAAGGAGAGGCAGCAATGCTTGGGCAATTAATCAAGTTTGTGGATATTAGACATCATATTTTCAAATATTAAATCAAGATATTTGGCATGAATTGTTGTAGAAGTTGCTTAAAACCATGCAAATATCCAAGTAAGCACAAATCTTAGATTTATCATGGGCACTATTTTGGTTTGTAATATATGTCATTATAGACATGCAACCTTTTGTCATTCCTTGTACTATATATCCTAATAACCTATTACACTATTGTCTTGAAGCTCTCCCAAAGTAATGATTTTTTTAATGCATGTAAATGGCTCTTAAGTTTATTTATCCAAATCAAGAAATCTATCTCCCTTGCTTTTGATGCACATTACATTCTACATAGATTGTGACATTCTGCTATCCTTTGGTTTCTAGGTTTGATGTATAAGCCCACCAATGGCAATTGATTTATGGTAGAGCGTGATAAAAACAAAAAAAACAACAACTATTTTTATTGGTGTTAAGAAAAGACACAACGAACTATAACTTTAAATTAGATACTAAAATATTGTCACATGGATACTACTATAATTGGATAGTTGTTTTGCTATTAACATTATGGCACTTTCTAGATATTTTAATCATTCATCAAGGTATAAATGTTAATGATATTTCTATACTTTCCTTAGATTCAACTCTTGAGCATGCCTTTAAAAGAATATTAACCAATCTCCACAAGCTCAGAGGTGGAGAGTTTGGAAAGCTCTATAGCTTGCCCACTCTCAATTATCCTAGAATTGGTATATGTCATTTATCTCTATATATCCAAATAACATGTTACACTATTGTCTTGAAGCTCTCCCAAAGTAATGTTCTTAATTTTAATGCATGTAAATGACTCTTAAGTTTATTTATTGAGATCAAGGAATCTATCTCCCTTGCTTTTGATGCACATGCATTCTGCATGATTGTGACTTTTTGCTATCATTTCGTTTCTAGGTTCGATGTATAATACTTGGTATAACATTGTATAGTAGTGAAGTGATTCCCATACTAGATGTCAAAGACTCTTGCAGGAGTATTAGGAGGAGCTGCTGAAACAGTGGCATTAGTAGGGACAGTCACTTATATGGTTCTGCTTGTCTCACAAGAGGAGTGTTTCAGCACTTCGGAGACAGGGTCCTTTGATCCTTCCCAAGGTAATCATACATGTGCATGTTAGACATACACCTATTCTAGGACAAACACATGTTAGTTTCTTAAAGGCTTTCTAGTGACACAAAGATTAACAATTCTTACATTACATGCAGCAAGAAGACATGGGATTGAGTTAACATTACAAGGAAGATACTAGATGTTTTGAGATTGAAGAACTATCTCTAGCCACACAAAAATTCCTGATATATCATCTTAATGTTTCACTTTCTCAACAATTTTTTAAAGGGGGTTTACATTTTCTTTTCTCTTTTGTTAGACCTGCTCCACCTCTACTAGAGTTGCATCGATTAGAAGAAATCGTTAATGAAATTGGAAACTTTTATTTGCACTCGTGTTAGTGATTATTTTTCAGTTTTTGAAAGGTTGTTCTTGAAATGGGCTACTAAGTTGAAATAGGTTGGGTTTGCCAAAACTAAATCACCTTACTGGCTGGCTATGTAGATGATATATTATTGATCCAATAAGCAATTGAAGATGGACTTCATGTTAATGAAAAAAAAACGTTTATACTTTTTTGCAGCAAAAAAAGAAAAAGAAAAAATGTTTGTTTATAGAAATAATACTTAATCTTCCAATGATTGGAGGAAAGACATTTACTATTTGTCATTATTAATTTGGACCAAACCAATTGATATGGAGTACAAAGTGGGTGATCAAAGGTCATGATCAAAGTTCTATGAAAATCATTAAGATATAGTAAGTCATTCTTAATTTGGACTATACATATTAACATGGAGTACAAAATAGCTAATCAAACTATCAAAATCATATGATTTAGTATATTTTGTTATTGAGTAAAGAGAAATATTGATTTTTCTTAATCATGTCATTTTAGTTTTATGTACACTATTCACATTTTTTTTTTTTTATAGTTATCAAAGTTTAGACAACTTAACATAAATGTTNATCAAAGTTTAGACAACTTAACTTAAATGTTAGTTTAATAGTATTCATTTTACTAGATATCTTATTCAAGTTATATCTACACTATTCACATTTCTTTTTTAAAAAAAAATAATTTGAGTTCCAAACTGTTTTAGATGATTAATATTTTTGTAATTCAATAACCTTCTATTGAAAAAAGAAACATATTATTTTTAAGAACAAATGTATTCGGGCCAAAGTATAAGTAATGAACAATTTTGTTTTAATTTAAAAATTAATTTGATAAGATAAACAAAGCATAAATACTTGATTATGGTAAGTTAATGCATATTTTATAGATTACATATAATTAAACTTTTTGATAAGTCAATTTTATACCGCTTATTTTGTATTTATCTACCTTGTTAATTGTTTGTTCTAGGGTATTTTAAGTTTGATTCTTATGAATTAATGTTTCTTTTATAGGTTTTCACATTAGAAGTCTTTGGAAGTCACTTTGGTATTTTTCGGTGTCAAAAAGAGCAAATTTTGATAAATTTGGGATGGAGACAGCAGCTTAGCCGCTACAGCCCTCAGTCTGGGTGCTACAGCCCCCTCCAAGCAGAAACTTGGAGGCCACAGCACCTTCCAAGCAGAGAATCAGAGGTTGCAGCGCCCAAACCCAAGGCTACAACCCCCCAATAGTCAACTTAGGATTTGACTTTTAAAGTTCCTATTTTCATTAGGATTCTTATTTTATTTTAATTCATTTTTGTTTTAAACTTCCAAGGACCTATAAATAGGACTATTAAAGACTAAATTAGGGTTACACATGTTTTTACACAAGAGGCAAGAAGAGAAGGGAGATCAAGCTTAAAGATTGAGATTTCATAATTGATTTTCAGAGTCTAAGAGTTTCTTTCAACTCTTTCTCTTGTACTTATGTCTAATTTATGTGTAATCATGCTTTCTTTCATAGTTATGAACTAAATTCCCTTCTAGGGCTATGATGTAGCCTAGCTAGGAAGATTTGTGATTTTCTATTTCTTTAATTCAAGAACTCCTTTATTAATTGTCTTTTTCTTCTTCATTCCTCATGCTTCTAATTGTTTGATCACCAATTAGTTGATTAGATAATTACAATGAGATTGGGAGGTAATTTGTAATTAAAGATCATAGTGATTAAGAACATAGGTTACATGTATGATAGGGATATACCTTCATGGCCTATGTAGCTATTTAAAAAAGAACCATAGAATTAAGTGAATTTTTAGGTTATTCGCAATTCACATAGGAATATAGTAGGTTCATAACTTAGAGATATTTTTGTTTGACCTTGGGAAAAGCTAATAAATAATTTAGGGTTCTTGGCTAGCAATTAGGAAGATTGTTCTTGGTTAATGAATTAGGAATAGTAAATCAGAATAGCTATGGTGAAATCAAAAGCCTTAGATATTTCTCATCTATTTTTCTACTCGTCACTGATTTAGTATTTTTCCCTTCTTTAGATTATCACTTATATTCACTCATTGGTTCTCTAGATAAAATTAGAATACACTCAATTTTGGTACTTATTAGCCACAGTCTCTGTGGAACAATACTTTACTCTCATTTTATTACTTGAAAATGATAATGTAGACTTGCGTTAGAGTTTTACACAACACTTACACAATTCAAGTTAAGGCATACCACTCAATTCAATTATTTGAAATTAAAAAAGGAGTCTCTTTTTTCACTTTGACAATAATTAAGTTCAAATGAAATGAAGATATATGATACTACATTATATCACATAATGATTAAATAAGGGTATTAAGGTGTGAAAATGTCTAATTAGATTGCACATAGTAATTAAATTAGGGTACATGACTTTAGAATTATGCCTATTGTCACAACATTATAAATTAAATTAGATAGTAATATTTAAAACAAAAACAAAGGCTGCGTAGTAATTCAATGAAGGCACTTAGGTGTGAATTTTTTTAATTTTACCACAATAACTAATGTCAAGGTTAGTAGTACTGTTACTTTGAAGTTGTTTTAAATTAAGTCACATAGTCATTAAATTAATATACTAAAGTGTGAAAATTCGTTATTAGATGAAACTTCTTATTATGTAAGAATTGCTCATAAATTTCAATTCCAATATTCACATAAAGACTCCCAAAATATAAAACAAAATTATTTGAGCGTTACAAATTCTGAAAACATACATTAATAGATAGATTAGTGTGTGAAGAACATTGATTCAAGAAACAAGTGAAAACATAAAGTGAGTAAGCTTCACTCTGTCACACTCAATATTTCTCGAGTAAGAATGCTGGTAATAAAATATTAAGCTATTTGGATATGTAAATTTGACTAAAAATAATCTCCCCATTATAATTAATTTTGGTTAGGTTTTTGGGAGTTATGTTGTTGGTTCAGTGACCCTTACCGCCTAACTCAATCAATGCTTTAGCACGCTTTGATCTCAAACTGGTTTTTAAAGTTTGTTTACTCCAAAGTCGAACATCTTCCTCATCACCCAATGGCAGCTTTAGCTTCCCCATGGCTATGCAAAGTAAAATTTTACAATCCTACTTGTGCAAAGGAATTTAGCAATTGGGATTATATGGAAAATCTAATTCATATCCTACAAATGTTTCAATCCACTCAGAGGTTAGGCCGAGATCTTCCTTGCTAGAGAGAAATGGGGTTTTCTAGAGGTAAATCGAAGCTGACTGTAAATCACGACTAGCTTGCAACTTTGTTGAAGGAATCTGCAAGTTCTCCTTCTAGGGAAGATGATTCAGAATGCGTGGAAATTGAGCTTGCACAGGAATTGTTTAATACCTTCCCAAAATCAAACCAGAGGAAGCCAATCCTATAGAATCTTATGTGAGTTTCCTTTATTTTTTCTGAAGGATATAAAGTCTAAAAATAAGTTACAATAATTTGTTTTTATTGATGATATTAGAGTATATATTGAGACAATTAACAATTTTTGAATATTTTACCATAGAACACGATTTAGTAAAATTTAAATTGTGTCAAACCGACATTTTCTCATTTCCATGAACATATCTATTGAATCCTTGGCAAGCCCGGCTTGAGAAAGGCCACCCATTTTAGCATTTCATACAAGAAAAAGACTAAAATAATGGGCGATAAATAGCAATGCATTTTTGAAAGTTATATCAAGACAAAGACTAAAATAATACCTTGGCAATATTGTTGTCATTATTGTTGCTCTTTGCATGTAATTGCATTTGTTTTATAATCTATTGTTGTTCTTGATTAAATCCAATAATTGGTCGTAACAAGTTTATTAGAAACTAGAAGGACTAGCAAAAAATATGAATGGGGGATGTAAATAACATCATTTTGTGGACATAAAAATGATGACTCGAAATAGGAAGTAACTTTGTTAAATTAATTTATTGATAACCGTATGATTAACCTATTTTGTGAGATTTAACAGATTCAAGAAAATGAATATCCTGAATGACTTGAAGAAAACATCACTACGTGTTCTTTGTTTTCATTGTTGTTAAATTTATGTCTTACCCTGTGATTGAGTTGAAAAAGTGGAAAGAGTACTTATTTATGCTATAAGAAATTGGTAATCTTCATAGTGGTCTTATCTTAGATGCTTAATTCATGAAATATGCTTGCTTTGGAATTATGAACATTATATTTTATTTTGACAGGTAGGGGTGTAAGCCAAACCGCCTAAACCGGCCAAACCGACCGAATCAAACCGAACCGGAGATAAACCGAGTCAAACCGATAGAGACGGTCTGGTTCACGGTTTGGTTTTCTGAAAAACCGATGGGGTCGGTTCGGTTTTCAGTTTTAGTGAAGAAAAATCGGTAATAAACCGAACCGAACCGAATATAGTGATACTACGTCGTTTTGATAAATGCCCCAAGTCTCCTTTGACTCCTCCTCCCCTCACTTCAGAATCTCTAACTCTCCTTAATCCCTATTTTCACCCTTCTCTCTCTTCCCCCCTCCCCCCGCCGCCCACACCCACCGCCCCTCTTCTTCCCCAATTTCTCTTCCTTCGCAGTACCTTCTTCTCCTTTTTCTCTCTACAGAACTAGAGCTACGGCACCCACACTCTTTTTCCATTTGCTCTGTCAAATATAGTCTTCACATTAGATTGAATTTAGGGAAGTGGGTTAGCTTAACGTGCGCACTACAGGCATAGGAAATGGAGGCACCCTCCTTTGTTTCCAAAGCGAGGACTGTTGTCGAGTGCCTTCCATTCTGCTGCTGCGAAAGCAGATCGTGTTATCTCAAGACTTCAAATCGGATCGAGGTGCTTTTCTGATACATACCCTTTTTCATTTCAATCATTTCCATTCGAATTTTTCTTTACCCATTTGCTATATTTGTTGCCAAACCTCATATCAGATATCTCCTTTTTTTTTGGGTTTTATTGATATTTGTGAATGAATGGGTAGACTCTTTTTCTGAGATTTTGACTATTTTTGAATGAGCGTTAACCCAATTGTTAATCGGTGAAGATCCTGAGAAACAATCGCCCACCAATTTGACAAAGCAGGGAGAAGATGAATCTGCTCGGAACGAGGGAGAATCGAAGGTAATGGTGATGAGAAGAGTTATTGTTGTTCTTGTAATTGTTTTGAATTTGAACTTATAGTAGCGATTTTGCTATTATCTATTGAATTTGGGTACTAATTGATGAAGAAGTTTTCGAATTTGAGATGGCTTCTTCAGTTTTTTTTTTTTTTTTCTTCTCCATTTGTTGCTTGAGAATGTGTCATCATATCAACTTCTGGAGTTCTGGGTGTTATATTTTGGTTAACAATTAAAAGTTTTTGTTTTTTGGTTTATTGTTAGGTTTTATTCGAAGAATGTAAGAAATGAAAACCCCTAGATCAGATTAGGATTGTCAAGGTTTATTATTTTGTGAATCTAATAGGCTCTGTCGTGTATTTTAATCCTTCCCTCAGCAGGCAAACCGGGAAAACCGACCGAACCGAACCAATTCGGTTTGACTCGGTTTCATTCAAAAAATTCTAAAAAACCAAACCGAACCGAACCGAATTTTTTCGGTCCGGTTTTGGTCGGTTTGGGGTGTAAACCGGACCGAACCGAACCGATTACACCCCTATTGACAGGAGGACAACTAATTTACTAGCTCCCTTTAAAGATTGGCAGCGGCTATAAAGTGGATTAAGGATGTAGACACCATTGACCCTAGAAGAAGAGCTATTGTTGCAACAAGCTTTGCGGAATATTACAAGTATCATCAACCAAGTTACCTATGGAGTTATGCACATAGCTAGTTGACAGATTTGACACTGATTCATATTCACTCAGTGTGCATGGTGTGAAAC
The DNA here is from genome assembly GCA_003255065.1 of Cercis canadensis. Lineage (NCBI taxonomy): Eukaryota > Viridiplantae > Streptophyta > Magnoliopsida > Fabales > Fabaceae > Cercis > Cercis canadensis. The sequence continues at coordinate 256,891 of QAOA01002492.1, forward strand.
TAGCTCTTCATCCAGTAGAAATTCACTTAATGTGCCGGGAATTTTTGATGGTGGAGAGACCATCCCCTCAAGAATACAGTTAGGGGTATATATTGTTTCGGTTCGGTTCGGTTTGGTTCCAAAAATTTTATGAATCCGATTGGATCGGTTTGAATAAAATGAAAACTGAAATTCTCTCTTTTGGTTCTTGAACCAAACCGAACCACCATTAGTCTGTTTGGAGTGGTTCGGTTTGGTCAGTTTTAGTCGGTTCGCAAAAAATTCTCCATTGAAGAACAAAATTACAGCAAGAGAAAGAAAGAAAAAGATAGCACACATAGAAAAATAAAAGTAGAAGCACATAGAGAGTGAGAGAGAGATAGATGTAGAGCAAGAGAAACAAAGAAGAAAGTAGATGCACAAAGAGAGAAGAAAGAAAGTAGAAGCACATAGAGAGAGACATAGACTTATTGGAGATAGATGTTGCTAACTTGCGAGGGAGATAAGATAGCGAGGTTGGGAGTGTTGAGATGAGCTGAGCAAGGAGATGAGCGATGGGGTAAGGAAAGTGAGGGAGATGAACAGACGCCATGAAGGAGAGAATTTGGGGATTTTGGGTTGTGACGAAACAATTTTTAAGAATAGAAGATAAGCAGGCTAGGGATTTTGGGGGTAATGTAGCAGAAAGAAAAGAATAGAAGATGAGGAGACAAGAAAAACAAAATGAAACAAGAAAGAGAAATAGGCATGGTTGGTTTCAAACCTGGTTCAATAGGAATAGTAAAGACATAATAGACCAATAGGCTAGCACAATCAAGTATGTTTAATATTCTCATAACAAATATAAAAATATATTTAAAAAAAATATATATGTATACTATAATCAGTTCAATTTAGTTTTCTTTGGTTCAAAATTTGTTGGAACCGAAAACCAAACCGAATTGCTTGGTTTTAGTAAATTTGGAACCGACTCAAACCAAATCTTATTGGTTTGAGCTCGATTTCGGCTTAGTTCGGTCGGTTCAAGTCAGTTTTGTACACCCTTAGATACAATTAACTAGAATAGAGAAACTAAGATCCTTGTACAACTTACCTAATTGGCCCATCATTCTTGACAAGCTACTATCATATGTGGTATCTAGTTCCACACATGTGGGAAAATTCACTATAAAGTTTACCTTGTATATCCTTAGAAGTTTCTTGGTACCAACGTTCAACACGCTTGTCCATGAGAAAATAGCATGCTCCATTGGTAATCCAAGGAATTTATGTAAAGGTAAATGGACAACGTACATAAGGGATTACTTGGTGGAGGGAATTAAGAATTACATGTGTCAAATCACAAAGGAAGTTACTAGTTGTGCTTATTTGCTAGTGGTATTTATCTTAAATCTCTTATGGACCAACAAATTTCATTAATTTTTATTTGCAATGTTTATGAGGGAGGTTAATTAATCCATCTTCAATCATAGGGTGCAGGTTTTATATGCTGAAAATGTAATTTTATGTGGGGCTATACTGTGAATGATACCTACCAAAGGCTCTTAGCATATTACTGGAATGATAAGCTATTACGGAAACTTGCCAAATGGGTTAAGCGGAAAGGTGGATTAGGAACTACCAGAGTAAGAACATTGGGTTAAATTTGAAAATTGAATTGGTTCTCTTGACCACAAAAATCGTTATTTAAATAGTTCTAACCTTTCAAGTAAAAGTAATTGCTCAAGTAGAGTTAAGTGAATATTCTTTGATGCCAAATTATGTTTAGGTATTAAAGCCATCTTTTGCAAATATTTCTTCTTACATATAGAAAGCTTTGGGAGTTATTGGGTATGTTTCTCCATTGGTATAATGATATTGGTTATCTACAAATTATGTAGGAGTTGTGCAAATGAGTTAATGTACTGCAAGGGACAATGAGTTGCATGTCTGGGTTGTTGCAATACTATTCTAGTTTGGTTGAGTCTCA
>QAOA01002492.1:261849-310005 GCA_003255065.1 Cercis canadensis
TCGAGGCCACGTGGAAGACCCTTCTTGGCAAGAGAAAGGAACGAGGCCACGTGGAAGACCCTTCTTAGCAAAAGAAAAGATCGAGGCCACGTGTGTTGCTTCTATCGCCACTATTCTTAGTAACTGACAACTCATCACGAAGTCGCAACTCTATGCTGAGACGATAAGATCTAAAGATCTAAATAATATGTAATTTATGAAAAAAAAAAAGACTTTGTATGTAGAATATGACAATTATATTTCTTCTTTTTTAAAAAAGAATTCAATTTATAAAGCATATAGTATATTTTTGCTTTCATTTAATCTAATCAATATTGAAGAACATTTTTTAGTACTTCATTTTGTTGGCAAACGTGTTAACCACTAGAAGTATGAGAAACATTGAAGGAGTTAATTAATGGATTTTAGTAGATAAAGTCAGCTGCTTTAGGTTCATTTATTTAATGTCGTACTAGTTAGAAACCGTGCAAGGCAACTAAAAAAGCAGAAGGGAGAGAAAACTGGGAAGAGATCGAAGAGAAACAGATAAAATAAGAGAGAGCATGAATCGAGTACATTAATTTTAAGGCTTAATTATAATTTTGGTCTCCTTATTTTAACCACTTGAATGTTTTGGTCCTTCTTCTTTAAAAATGAACTATTGAGTCCCTCTATATTCATAAAATGTACAAGTTTAGTTCATTTATCTTTAAGTCAAAATTCTTAAGTTTATTTCAAGGTGTAAAATTCTCTGATTCATAATCCCACCATTCAGATTGAAGAGCTACGTCTTGTGAATCTTTCCATTAAATTTCAGCTTGATCTAACGGTGAATAAGCCTAAATTTTTTGTTAAATAAAAACTTATAGTTTTGGTATTTTGGGTTGAGTTTCACCGTTAGATCGAGCTCAAATTTAGTGAGAAGGTTCACAAGATGTAATCCATCAATCTGAACGGTGAGATTATGAATCAGAGAACTTTACACCTTGAAATAAACTTAAGAATTTTGACTTAAAGATAAATGGACTAAACTTGGACATTTTATGAATATAAAGGGACTCAATAGTTCATTTTTAAAGAAGGGAGACTAAAACGTTCAAGTGGTTAAAATAGGGGGACCAAAATTGTAATTAAGCCTATAAATAATCTTCAAATAACATCATAAAAAATTTAAGATATCCTCAAGCAACAACAATAAGATAAATAATATTCAAACAAATTATAAAAATTGTTCTTAAATAATTATAAAAGCCTCTAAGAAATTAGAACGAACACAAAATACTCCAAGCAATTAGAATAAGCACAATTCATGAAGTTCCAATACTGGTTGAAGTGGAACCACTCTATATTCTACNAAAAAAAAAAAAAAAAAAAAAAACTAACATTAAGTAGAAATCTTTTTGACAACAAACTTATTAGTAATTGTAGGCTTGTAGAAAAGGCTTAAGCTAACCTCATCATCAATATTAAAATCAGAATCACAAGACTTAAAGTTTTTTCCCTTCCTTTCTCCAACTTCAAATTCAGCTAAAACACATAAAAAAGAAATAACATACAAAAATAATTAGAATAGATACAAATTTTAATAATGAAATAAATTGAATAATTGGTCTTTACCTTATTTTTCTTGCAATAACCAATTTTGAGTACACATAAGGGCCTCCAATGTATCCTTATGAAGTCTAGAGCGATGAGGAGTCACTAATCTACTGCAAGTGTTGAAGGCAGATTTTGAGGCAATTATAGAAAGATAGTCAAAATATCCCTAGCAAGATTCTATAAAATTGGATACTTGACCCCATTAGTTTTGCACCAATTTAGGATATCAAAATTTGGAGTTTGCAACAAAACTTTCTCTTCCAAATAGTGATCAAACTTAGATTTGCTTGTCAAATCATTTGTATCATTCACAAATGAATCATAGCTATCAAAAAAATTGGTCTTCATAGGATCATCAAACTTTGATCCACTCTCATTAAAGTGTTGTTTTGGAGATTCATTTGTGTTCATAAACTTACACTTATAATCTTCAAATAAAGAGTAGTGAAGAGATTGAATCCTTTTAATTTCAATAGGAGTAGACATGCCATAGAGTTTGGGAAAGAAATACTCCAATAACTTCAACTTGTATTGTGGATCTAAAATAATCGTCACTCCCATTACCCCATGTATAACAAACCAATATTTCTCAAATTTAGCTATAATTTTTGAAGACATTTGTTGGATTATTGGAATTGAGGAAGACTCTGATGCTTGCAAAGAGAGACTTATCTCATAAATCAATGGAAATAAAAGATTAGCCGTAGGATATTATATCCCAGAAAACTCCTCTATCACACGATGGAAAATTTCTAACATCCCACATATTTCTTAGGCTAACTCTCAATCATCATCAGTAGGCAAAGATTTATACAAAGACTCTTTCTTTTTTAAACAATCAAAAAATCATTGTAAATCAATGTCACAGACAACATAAGATATGTAGAATTCCATATAATCTTAACATCAAGAGCTAACTTTTTGCAACTTGATATCTTACAATGGTGTGCTGCTTCCCTAAATGATTGTTCTCTTTTAAGTGTTGTTGTCCAAAATGAGACACTATTTCTAACCCTCTTTATTCATTCCCCAATGACATTTAACCCATCTTGAACAATCAAATTAAGGAAATGTGCACAACATCTCATATGAAACAATTGATTATCAAACATTAGGGAATGTAAATCCGACTTATCCAATAACATACTAATAAGAGAATCATTAGTGCGACAATTATCCAAAGTGAGAGTAGACAATATTCCTTCAATGTTCCAATCCATCATGCAATCCATTAAAATTTTGGAAAGTGCTTCAGAAGTGTGTGGACAAGGTACATAAGCAAACCTAAAAAGAAAATATTAATCATATTAATACATAAACAATCTACTAAAAAAAAAGAAAAAGCACTGAAGAATGAGTAGACAATTTCCCTTCAATGTTGCTACATTGCAAATTATTGATCTTGTCAGGATCATCACCTAGATTCTTCAGAGCAAACTATAGAACTTTCCAAACTCTCCACCTATAGGCTTGGGGAAACTGGTTAATATTCTTTTGAAGGCATGCTTAGGAGCTGAATCAAAGGAAAGTATAGAAAAATCATTAACATTTATACCATGATGAATGATTAAAATATCCAGAAAGTGACATCATGTTAATAGTAAAACAACTATCCAATTATAGTAGTATCCATGTTAAAATATTTCAGTATCTAATTCAAAGTTTTAGTTCATTGTGTCTTTTCTTAACACAAATAAATTTTTTTTTTCTTTTATCATGCTCTACCATAAATCAATTGCTATTGGAAGGCTTATTTGCATAGTGTGTGCATCATGTGTATCCTTAGTAAATAGCATGAGGGTTGTAACTAGTCAAACCCTGTAAATAGAAATGTTATTTATGAGATATTAACATAAAAATATGGATTATAACAACAATTCAATTTAAAAGTATTGCTATGTGCGACAATATAAAATCTAAAAATTATACCTAAAGATGTTGATTGTAATTGCCATTGCATGACTCCATCTTGCCACTAAACCCAAATGGATTATATGATGCAAACAAAGGAAAGTCTTGTCCAAAAAAATTGAATGTTGTAGGTGGTACTTGTGAAAAAGAATTGTCGCCCATAACACCAAGCAAGGAACTTGCTGACTGTGGGAAACTATGATAGCCAAAAGGAATTCCATATCCTGCAAAATTTAGGGCCATTGAAGTTGAAACTCTGGAGGGCTTTATATCACACGTTAGACAATCATTATAAAACTTGTTTAGTTCACATTGACAAAAAGAAAAATGTACATAACGCATTATTTACATACCACACGACTGCTAATAGGGCTTGTGTTATCACTTACGTCACCATTAGATGAAGAACTATTTTCACTACCCACAACTGATAAATCACTGACAATAGGGTATGCACATCTTTGCCGAGTGTGCCCAATTTGTTTACAGTTTCCACAATGTATTTGCCCTATCTCTTTGCCATCGTTCTTTTTTGGACAACCTTTTGTCTTTGAAATTTTTGGATCATTAACTTTCCCATGTTTATCACTATTTTGGCTATTCTTACTACGGATTTGAGCTACCTCTAAACTGGATATTATCTTCTCAATATCTTGTTGAGTTTCATTGTAATATTCTACATTCTTTGAAGCAAGGTAAGACATGTGATTGCATCTTACCAAAAGGGAACCAACACGTATGTCACTCTTTAAACTGACAATTTTTATTCATTTGAATGTGGAACAATGTCTTTCACTCTCTTAACCCATCTCTTCAACACAAGGTAAGACATGTGATTGCATCTTACCAAAAGGGAACCAACACGTATGTCACTCTTTAAACTGACAATTTTTATTCATTTGAAGGTGGAACAATGTCTTTCACTCTCTTAACCCATCTCTTCTCAATATCTTGTTGAGTTTCATTGTAATATTCTACATTCTTTGAAGCAAGGTAAGACATGTGATTGCATCTTACCAAAAGGGAACCAACACATATGTCACTCTTTAAACTGACAATTTTTATTCATTTGAAGGTGGAACAATGTCTTTCACTCTCTTAACCCATCTCTTCAACACAATACATGCTGGTAGTTCTCTAATATAGTTAAACTACATAATAGCATTAATGTGACCACATAAAATACTAGTAGACTCGAACCTACAACAAAAGCATATATCATCCCGGTATCATTTTCACATGTCACATAAAAATGACACTAGGAGAAAGATACTTCTCCACCTTATAAGTTTAAAATTGCTATTTGACTTATCAACCCCAACCACCATGCAATCTGCACATATCTTTAATTTCTTCATAAAGAGCTCTAATCCATGCCTTGTATATATTCTAAATGCATGCTTCTCCAACACATGATTTGCAATATTCATAGTGATAAGTTAGTTTTATGCTGCTTATCTTGTATTTATCTAGCTTGTTAATTGCTTGTTCTAAGGTGTTTTAGAGTTGATTTATGTATTTTAATGTTTATTTTGTAGGTTTTCGATTTAGGAATGCTTGGAAGTCTCTTCAACATATTTAAGTATTAAAAGGGGTAGATCTTAGTTGTTGACACCCAAATTTATACATGAATTATTTTTGGGATCATGGTCTTTGGAACCACATTTTTGTGTGCTCAATTGAAATATTTCAATACTACAAAATAAAGCAAATATAGCTAAAAATGCTGAAATGCTAACAAAAATCACAAAAAAAAATAATTTAAAGAATATAAAAATACAAAAAAAATATTATTATTACAAATGAATAATACAAAAATAAAATAAAAAAGCAAAGGAGAAATAAATGTTGTTGAAGGCAACACGCAAGGTAGCAAGGCAGTAATCCACCTTTTGGCAAAGTCACCAGTCTGGCACCATCCCTGTCATGCTTCTTGCAACTTGAAAATAGCAGGAAATTAGCAACTCACATCAGTGCAAGTTACATAAATTTGTGTCTATAAAAAGAGATACAAGCAATGGAAAAAAGGAAAAGCAAATGCACAGACACAAGAGCAATACCAGAGGAGAGGAAAAGAAGCAGATACACAAAGCAAAAGGGTACAGAGAAAAACGGAGGGAAAAACTCTGAAGCAAAATAGAGAGAAACAAGCAAAGAGTTCAGAAACTCTAAAACAAAAAGAGATAACATCCAGTAGCACAGGTAAGAAAAATAACACTCCGAGAATTGAAAAGGAAATCAGATAATACAGTTCATCAATTCAGGTATTAGCATTATCTCATTGTTTAATTTTTTTTTTTAATTCCCCCTATTAAATTTCCATTTTGGTTGCACTATAATATATTCAGCATGTTAATAATTTCATTTTTTTTCATAAGTTGGTCAAACTCCATTCCCACTCTCTGTATTTTTAGCAAAAGAAAAAAAAAACCCCCCTTTTAAGATAAAGAGACCGAATTAGGGAAGAGAAGCCAAAAAATAATTTCATCCCTAAACCAATCATTTTTCAGCAAGAGGGAAACCCCAAGGTAAAGAGAAACCCCAAGTAGAGAGAAGAATCCCCTTTTAGAGAGAGAGAGACCAATTTTTTAGAGAGAGATATAGAACCTAATGGGAGAAATAGAGAAATTTTGAGGGAAATGATGAAGTAGAGAGAAAAACCCTTACCTGGGCACACTGGTCAATGGGTTAGAACCAGATTTTTAAACCCCCAAGGCCAAGAGGTGAGGTGCTGCATTTTTCCCTTCCTTCCCTATCTCTCCTCTCTGTTTCTTCTCGTGTGTCTATGGTGGTCTTGTTTCTGATTTCTTTCTTTTAAAGTTCTTTGACTAAGTCCTCTTTCTAGTGTATATGTGGACCTTTTATTATTAATGGGGTGGTTATGTTTTGTTATGACCGATTGGGTCATGTGTAGTTTCTTTGTTTAGGCTTTTCTTTATTTGATTTGGGTTTTTTTTTTTTGTTTTGTTTTGGGTTNTTTTTTTTTTTTTTTTTTTTTTTGGGTTTTAGTTTCTGATTTTCATTTGGGCTTAAGTCATTTATTTGAGCTAGTGTTGAATTTTCGTGGGCCACATTAGGGCTGGTCCATTAGTCTTCATTTCAGCTTAGTTTGGTTGAGCCCTGATGTAGATCCAGCCCATTAGTTCCTTCCATGTTGAGGCTATTTCGGTTTGGGCCTTGTAATGGCCTCTTGTGTGTTTTTGTTTCTTCCTTTGCTTCAGCATAAGCCTAGTCCGAATTTTAAAAGCCATTTATTTGTTTTTATTAAGTATTAGTGTATGTATTTTATATATAAATATCAAGATATACTAGCTTGTATGGTGTTTTTTTTAGCTTTTGGTAGTTTTGTTTGTATATATTCAAATTTGACCATTTTCTTTAATTAATCATTAAACAATGGAAATGCATTACTTCTTAGACTTTGATTCTTTTAATTGAATTACACTTTTATTTATTTATTTTTATTTTCGGAGTTAAGTCTATCTTTTACTTAAGAGTTATATTATTTAATGTATTTAGTTTTAGCTTTTCTTTGAGCTCATTTATTTAGGACTCATGTTTTGTTTTTGGCCATTGTAATTTATTTATTAGTTTTTATTTATTTGTTCTTTGCATATTGTTATTATCATGTTTATTTATCTTTTTATATATTAATTTATTTTATCTTATTTATATTATATGCGTTATGCATTTTGTATTATACTTAGTCATTTTCCTTTCCTTTTTAGAAAATCAAAGTCCGACGATGGATTAAATTAGGGAATAATTGTGTTGACAATTGTTTCTTAATATTCCTGAGGTGAGGGATAAATTTCTCGGTTATGCTAGAGGTACTGGTATGGCCAATAAAATTTTCAATATCGCTTTTATCTTTTTTAATTAATATTTTTTTTAGCATTTATTTATAGCATTATAATTGGTCTCATTACATATTTATCATTATTTTTACTTATGTTAGAATAAGATTACCGACGAGGGAATAATTAAAATTAGTCATAATGATGACGATATTTTGATATTCCGGAGGTAAAGGGGTTTCTTTAGTTTTGCAATAGGTACTGGCGAGGCTCGAGATTAATTCCTGAGAAAAATCTTTTCTATGCATAATTCTCTGAAAATCTTTTTTGTGCATAATTATTTACCTTAAAATGTGGATTAAAGTACCGACGAGGGAATAATTGAGGATAGCTGTAATTGACAGCGACTCTTTGATATTCTGGAGGTGAGGAGTGTCCCTTTAGCCTTTCCAGATGTACTGGTAGACTAAAGAAATACCTTCAATAAAAAATATTTTTTCCACAAATCTCCAATTCATTTTCTAACATTTATAATAAATTGCATTTCATACATTTTCTAATTATTACTTATAAGTATTAAAATTTGCTTATGACAAAATAGATTGGGAGAAGATTGTAATGACAATCATGAACTCTACCTAATAGTCTTGAGACATATTCTTAAGTTTCACTAGAAGGACTGGCAGGACATAACCAAGTATTACTCTATTTTAAACACAATGTTAGGACCGATTTAATTCACTTTAAGAGATAACAAAAGATTAAGTAGGTAACCGTTCTAAGAACGAACGTCGTAGGGTGCTAATACCTTCCCTACACATAATCAACCCCCGAATCCAAACTCTAAACATAGACCAAATCTTTTAGGTGTCCAATGGCACCATTTCATTTGTCTAAAAATGGAATAAAACGATTGGTGACGACTCTATTCTTTTGCATTATATCATGCATCCTTGTACTTTTTATTTTTCTCATTTTTGGGAGGGGGGGGTTTCGCCACTCTGCTTCGCGCTCTAAAAAGGACGTTGCGACATTGGTCACTTATTGAACGAGGCAGTAGCTTCAGTGCCCCAGCCCTCTTTTTGTGAAGGAAAAGCCAGAAGAAGATAACAGCTTCGGCGTCGCATCCCAATTTCGCAACATCGTAGGGCTAGGCAAATGGTCATTTTGCATATGGAGGCAGTCACTTTGGCGCCACAGTGCAGATGCTCCCTTAGAATGCAATGTTTAAACAACAACTTTAGGACCCCAACACCATTAACCAGAGCCGCAGCCCTCCAGAAGCCAACTCAAGATTGACCTCTAGTTTTCCTATTTTAGTTAGGGCTCCTTTGTTGTTTTATTTTCTTATTTCTCTAAACTTCCTAGGACATATAAATTGGTGTTTTAGAGTCAAAATTAGGGTTACACACCCATTTTATGCAAGAGGCAAGGATGGAAGGAAAGATCAAGCTCTAAGAAGGGGATTTCATCACCGATTTTCAGCTTAAACAAGTTTTCCTCATCTCTTTCTCTTGTTTTCATGTTTGAAATTAGTGTGAACATGTTTTCATCTTTTATCATGAGCTAAACTCACTTTCTAGGGCTGTGATGTAGCCTAGTTGGAAAGTTTTGTTATTCTTTATTGATTTAATTCAAGAATTTCTTTTTCAATTGATATTTTCATCTTAATTATTCATGCCTCTAATTAATGATTGGTCATTAATTAGTTGTTTAGATAGTTGCAATGAGATTGGGAAGTGATTTATGAGTTAGTATCATAGAGATAAAATCATCGATGTCATAAAGGATGGGAATTTTTATTTTTTTGGTCTATGTAGCTATCGAAAGAACCAAAGAACTTAAAGAATTTCTAGGTAGCTTAATCCACATAGGAATATAGTAAATTAACACTTAGAGATAACTTTGTTTAGCCTTAGGAAAGGCTGATGAATAGTTTAGGATTCTTGGCTAGCAATTAGGGAGATAATTCTTGGTTAATAAAGTAGGGATACCAATCTGGAATAGCTATGGTGAAATTAATAACCCTAGATCTTTCTCATATGAATTTCTATTTGATTAAGTGTTATTTTTTAAAATTATTGTTTGACATTTAGTTTTCATTGTCAGGGATTGTGCGTCTATTAATATCAATACTAGGTTATTCTAATCTTAGTCTAGGTGTTTAGTTTTCTATTTTAATCTTTACTCTTCATTTTTCAAGAGTTCTCTCTAGTGTATGAGAAGTGAGAGGTGCAGTAATCTACTTCCTTTGGACTCTAAAATCCAAAAGACTTGTAAAAAAATAAAAGGGAAAGAAGAGACGCTTCCTGACTAGCTCAAGACACTAAGAAAGATGCCAAGCAAAACATAGAGCCAATGGTGATCCGAAAGACACTAAAGCATTATGGGGTGCCCAAAGAATTAGTCGCAATCTCAAGGATCACTAGACCGGCTATACAAGCCAATAACTTTGAGATCAAGCAAAGTGTTATTCAGATGATTCAAGCCAACCAGTTTGGCGGATTGTCTAATGAGGATGCTAATGTGCAGTTAATGGGGTTTATGGAAATTTGTGATACGTTCAAGTACAATGGCACCACTGAAGACGCCATTAGACTCCACCTATTGCCTTTTCCATTGAAGGATGAGGCAAAGAATTGGCTCTACTCTTTACTAGTAGAATCTATCACCAAATGGGATGAAATGACTGAACACTTCTTGGCGAGTTTTTTCCCACTAGCTAAAACCACCAAAATGCCCAATAAAATTAATACCTTTGTGCAATATGAGATGGAGGGATTGCATGAAGCTTAGGAGCATTTTAAGGGTTTGTTGAAGAAGCGCCCATATCATGGCTTACAGGAATAGATGCAAATTCAAATATTCTACAATGGTTTGAATGGTTCCACAAGAACTCTACTTGATACTGTAGTGAGTGGTTCATTGATGGAGAAAACTGATGAGGAGGCCTTTAGGATGCTTGATCAGATGACACCAAATGCACACCAATGGCCTTCTAAAAGGGGTGCATCTAAGTAATTCTATGGGATGCATGAAGTTGATCCCATCATAGCCCTTTCTGCCAAGATGGACACCATTGCTAAGCAGTTGAGCACTCTCACAGCCAATGTTATTCACACTCCCCAAGCCGCATGTGAAATGTGTAATGGAGAACATCTTAGTGCAGATTGTCATGTGATGCACTCTAACATGCCACCATCTTATAAGAAAGCTCAGTTTGTAGGAAATTTCAACAAGCAAGGTAATTCCCACTAGAACTCCTACAATCTTGCATGGAGAAACTATCTAAATTTCTCATGGAATAACTCTCATAATGGGAAAATTTACAAAAATAATGTCATTTAATGAAGAATTTAGGAATTTAGGTTAGTTTTAAAATTATTTACCAAAATGAGTCACTTTTTTCGCTTAATACACGCAAATGTGTTTTTCTCAAAAAATGCTAAAACATTACAGCGTTTTAAACAATAAACACTAAAATGTAAAACACTTTTTTGTAAAAAATAAAAAAAAAATGCCAAATTTTGTTGTAAAAAATGTTGAAACGTAAAGGCAAGAGATAGGTTCTTCTTGGAAATGACATAAAACGTAGAAATGAGTTTGCGTTTTCTCCTAGAAAATGCCGAAACGAACCACGTTTTACCTAGAAAACGCAATTCATTTCGGTGTTTTCTTTATTGAAATGCAACATGTTTTGGTTCTGCAAAATGCCATTTTTGTTTTTGCTAAGCACTAACACTGTAGCACCTCACAAAGCAACTTTTTTTTTTTTTTTTTTTTTNTTTTTTTTTTTTTTTTTTCTTTTTTTTTTTTTTTTTTTTTTTAAGTTTCATTGAAATCAAGTAGTGGATCTCTTCTATAAATACCCATTCTTTTACATTTGCTAAGTACATTTTGAAATATAGAGAGAAATACTGTGAAATTGTTTTGAAATATTGAAGGAAGTTGTTCTGAAGTGTTGAAAGTGTACGAGTTTGTGATAGTTGACTCTGCAAGTTGAAGTTTTAGAAGTCATTCAGGTACGTTTAAATTTTTGTTTTGATTTGATATGTTTAGATGTAAGTAATTTTTATTAGTATTTAGTCTATATTTGATCTTAAATTTTATTAAAAAAATAGGTTGATATTGTGAAAATTTTAATGATATGTATTATTGGTGATTTAGGAGGAAAATACTTTTATTAGTTTATTATAATGGTCAGATATACGATGATTCTTAAAGTGTCATGTGTAATGGTCCTAGACCCATTGGTTTGAATCTGAAGAACAGATAAGGACTACAACATTTACAATTTTATGTTCATAAAATATTAGGTCTTTCAACAAATTCAATTGTTGAGAAGATTATTGACCGGTGCCAAACCGTACAAAATTCTAATACTAATTGCAACTAACTTGTAGTATAGAATGCAACCAGTGTCATCTCCCAAGGATTCACTAGAACAACTAATCTACTAAGACTTAAACATAAACATAAATAGTGGGTTTTGTGTTAAATGCAATATACTAAGAATTCAAAAAGCAGTAACAGGATTTAATCAAATAAGAGAAAATGCAATCAACTCAAGCAGGCAACCAAACCCTAATCCATCTTTGTTCATTAAAGATAATCCTAAATCCGATTTAATTCTTCGTTAAATGTTACCTGGAACCCCTAACAGTAACACTTAGAATTTCTATTGATTACCAATCAAGATTCAATTAATCTTGGAATTAAGAATCTAGGCAACCGCTCTATATCACTAAGTCCAGATTAATTTAAGAACTGAATTGTCCAAGTTAACCATATATTAAAGACCTTTAAAACATGATTATCAATTTGATTACTATGATAATTCAATCAACCGATTTAAATTCATATAAAGCATGCAATCAAAGTACCATTCAATCACATGAAGATGGGAAGAAGCAGTAATTCAAATTATATTAAATCAAACCCGGATTGAAATACAGGAACTCTGGATGAGCAAGTCTGGTTCCTCTTGAATCGATTACAAGAGTACTTAGCCCTCCATGGAAGGCTTAAAGCAAAGCAAAAGTTTTGAAAACAAAATCAGCAACATGAGGAAACAACTTCTGATGGTAAATTCATGATACCTATTATTCTCAATAACTTAAGAATAAATACTAGTTGTCTGCCTCCTATAGGTTTGCTAATTACAAAATAAACCTAATTTCCTAAATCTTTAATGGTAAAAACGTAATTAAACCCTAGTGACATGTGTGCTAGCCTAAATAGCAGATGTTGGGCCAATAAACGAGTACTGGTCCAATAGGTAGGCTCGGGGAATGAAATAAGTCGATGCTGGGTGGATGCAAAAAATATGGACTGCTTGCACATAAATTTCAGTTATCCAGACGCGAGAATTAGCTTCTGGGTACTTCATATTAAATATAGCATGTTTTGTTAGCTTTCCAACAAAACTAGAATGGCATCAAGCAGACATTTGCAACTCAAGATATAGTGAAAAATGTAAACGGTGCCAGAAATCAATAATTATGCAATTAAAGTCCAACAGCACCAACAAGTCCAAATCTACACAATATGTCTATGGGCCATAAAAATCAATAGAAACACACACTAAAAGACTAAGTATAAGGGAAATAAATAGTGTAAAATAATATCTTATCAAATTCTCTCACACTTAGCTTTTTGCACTCCTGGGCAAAATTACAAAAATCAAACTAGAAAAAGAAAATAGCTCTCCAAACAAATCAAGAATGCAAAGATTAAAGTAAGAAAACAATTCAAACTCAAAGAAACAGCAACACTCATTGTACAACATCTCTTGACAACTAGAGAACAAATAACATGACAATTTTATTTAATAGGAATGAGTCAAAGTAGATATCCTCTTACAAGATAAATAAATGCTCTCAATTCCCTCAAGTGTCTAAGGTAAGTATTTCTCTCTAATCATCCTATCAAAAATCACACTACCATAAGCTTATTCATATTCTCAATCTCCACTACCTATGTCACATGCATAACACAAATCAAAATGACTTTTAAAGGGTTGTAATGGAGAAAGGTAAATGTATGACAATAATATGGAAAAATGACTAAAGCACCCAAGGAATCACAAAGAACATCTGATTATGGAAAAATTCAAGTATTTTATGTATATTGACTTTGGCCTTCAACTCATTTTTACTTTTCCCAAAACAATTTTATTCTCTTGCTGCTGCTGTATTTTTTTTTTTTTTAAAGCATAACACTCAACAATTTCAGCCACAACTTGATGCTTTGTTTTTGTAAGAATTCACTCCCTTTTTATTCAATATAATGCTCTTCAATTCCTAAAGGTTGGGTAGGACATGGTTTTACACTTAGGCTTGTAATGAGCTACACCTGAAAGAAAGAATCATTAGGCTCAAAAGGGGTAATCAAAGGATAACATCTAGGTTAGCTATTTGGTCAAGTAGCTTCTCAAAGAAAGGAATGTCTTAATCACTTTTATGCATGCATGTGCAAATGTAATCTTAACTAAGAAATAGAACAAGTTCTAGAGTGTCAAATTGATAGATGAAAACACACAAGAAAGAATCATGACATATGGCTCAAATCCTCACAGCTACAAGACTATCAAGAATCAACTCATCCAAATCAAATTTTGTTGTTATACCACTTAAATTCAAGAAGCAAGATAATTGTCTACTCATGTTGTAGCACTTTAGAATCAAAATTGCTTTAAACTATTCTCTTCACAACTCTTAACTAATTGGAAAAAACCAGAAAAATCTAAACAAAAAAACAGCAAACCTAAAGGAGAACAGAAAACAGAATTTTAAATGACAGAAAATAGTAAACAGAAAATTAACGACAGCGAACAGAAAACCTAAAAATAGTAAAACAGCAACTCTAATAACAGAAAACAGCATACAGAAAGTTTAAAAAAAAAAAACACACAAAATATAGAAAAGTAAACATAAAACAGAAGATTAAACAGAAAACAATGAACAAATTAAAAAATAAAACAAAAACAAAAACTTAAAAATAGTAAACATAAAGCATAAAAATAGCACAGCAGACTAATCCCTCCCCCACACTTAAATTTTTGCAATGTCCTCAATGCAAAGTACAAGGAAAACAGTAAAAGCAAGACACTAAAAATAAAAGAGAAAGGGAAAGAAAACAGTCTGTGGGTTTAAGTCTCATAAAGGGCAATGGCCAAGTGCACCTCCTCCACCACTTGTTCTTGAAAACTCTCATAAAAAGGTTTCAGTCGATGTCCGTTCATTAGAAAAGTCTTGTTGGTTGCCTTATTCTTGATCTCAATTGCACCATAAGGGAAGATATGAGTCATCACAAAAGGACCCGTCCAGTGAGAACGAAGCTTGCTAAGCATTAGCTTGAGACAGGAGTTATAGAATAGCACTTTCTGACCAATGTGAAACTCTTTTCTCACTAACATCTTGTCATGGGCAGCCTTGGTCTTTTCTTTGTAGATTCTGGAATTCTCATAAGCCTCCAACCAAATTTTTTCAAGTTCTTGCAGGTGGAGCTTCCTTTGTGATCTAGCTTGGGCTAAATCAAGATTACACTGCTTCACTGCCCAATACGCCTTATGCTCGATCTCCATTGGAAGGTGACATGCCTTGCCAAAGACTAGCCTGTAAGGCGACATGCCTATAAGGGTCTTGTAGGCAGTCTGATAGGCCCATAATGCATCATCCAAACGCAAGCTCCAGTCTTTTCTGTTGGGCTAGATAGTCTTCTCTAAAATCAGCTTGATCTCCCTGTTGGACACCTCTACTTGCCCATTGGTCTATAGATGGTAAGGGTTTGACACCTTGTGCACCCCACTATACTTTCTCAATAAAGCAGTCATGTGCCTATTGTAGAAGCGAGAACCTTGGTCACTGATGATGGCTTTTGGAACGTTGGACCTGTAGAAAACATGAGTCCTGAAAAAATCTAAGACAACACAAGAATCGTCAGTCCGGGTGGCCTTGGCTTCTACCCATTTAGAAACATAGTCCACAACTAAAAGAATATACACAAAACCAAAAAAAGTAGGGAAAAGACCTATTAAATCGATACCCCAAACATCAAATATCTGACAAAATAACAAAGGTTGTTAAGACATATCATTCCTATGAGAAATATTACCTGTCTGTTTGCATTGGGCACAATTCTTACAAAAGTTGTATGCATCATGAAATAAGGAAGGCCAATAGAGTCTAGAATCTAAAATTTTACGAGCAGTGCGTTGAGGTCTAAAATGACCACCACATGCAGAAGTATGACAGAACTGTAACACAGACTCAGACTCATGTCCAAGCACACAGTCTCCACAAGTAGGGGTTATCCCACACATAATGTTTGACTTCAGTTTTAAGCTTATCTACTTGATGCTTCTTAAAATAAGCAGGTAACTCAAAAGCAACTAAGTAGTTTACCAAGTCAGCATACCAAGGATCTGTACCATGCAATTGATAAAGCTGCTCATCTGGGAAGGTCTCTCTAATGGGAAGGCTATCCAAAGTCAGTGGAATCCGGCTCAAGTGATTTGCTATCAAGTTCTTTGCTCTACTCTTGACAAATTTCTCACAATTGAGGTCCATGAGAAACTCCATGCCTTTTGTGTGAGATACTTTCACGCATAATAAATGATTATTTGTGAGAAAATTCTTACGGACTAATTTTCCCATGAGAAAAGGCTTTTGTCACGTCTATTTTTCTCGCACCCTTAGGTCTATGAGAAAGTCCGTGAGAACATTGTTTTTCACGTACTTTTCCACCATTTCTCACAGATTTGTTCTGTGAGAAAATGAGAATTTTCTTGTAATGTGTAAGCAATTTAAAAATTTTTGAGGCCTTATTAATTTGGAAAAAGAAGAAAATTCTTTTCTATTACAAATTAAATTCTAACCTGAACTATCGTAAGCGTTTTTGGAAGGTAATGGGTATGGTATATTTTTATTAAATTACGATTCCAAAGGGAGTAAATTTCTTTTTATTTATTTTCTTTTTATTTATTTTCTTTTGGCCATGGTCAAAGTGTAAATGATTGTGAATTTTAGCTTTTGGATAGCAAAACTTGTCAAAGGTACTTAATATTAGTACTGCTTCTATTTACTCAGTCAAATATCAAGGAGTTATGTAAACATTATGCATTTTGACTGTCTTTTCTAGCTGTACATTGGGGTTATGATGTTTTGCCATGGCCTTATGAAAAAAGCTATGTGTGGACCTTAAAGACTTGATGAAAAGGGTACCCTAAATTCATGGGGCGGAGATAGTTTTGTAAGGGAGTCCGATAGTATGGTTTCTAAATAAGTTATTCAACCCGAAAATGCATATATTCATACTCATTATTATCTATTGCTACATTTCAATAAGAGTAAAACCCTTCTTAAGTCCTTGAAAAATGCAGTTACTGACAAATTCGTCCTCCAAAAATTTTCGGTGACAAATTGGTCCTTGAATTATTATTCCGCTGACAAATTAGTCCTCTGATAGGCAAGATCAGTGAAAAGAAAATGAGGACTTGAAATGAGAAAATGAGAGCTTCAACATAGCTAGGCAAGATCAATGAAAGAAATTTAGGAAAGGGGTCTGTAGGGGTCTAGAACTTTTCTCATTAAAGTACCGAAGGACTAATTTGTTAAATAGAATAATAATTCAAGAACCAATTTGTCACTAAAAATTTTTGGAGGACGAATTTGTCAGTAACTACATTTTTAAGGACTAAAAAAGGGTTTTACTCTTTCAATAAAAGGACAAAATATTTTAGAAATTTTAGTTGATGCATCTCATTTTCATCACTTAAACAGAAGAGCAGAAATTAAATTTAACGCATATAGTGGGGAAATTAAACTAGTTGCAGATGTTGTATCAATATGAGCAAATCAAATTATAAAGCATGTCTTAACTAGATATACACATAAACATTAAGCAGCATCATGAAGCATCATATAACCAGAACTGCACACTTTTGTCCCCTTTTGGACATCAATAAAATGGTGAAATCATAGCATCACTAGAGAATAGTGTAAAATTAAAATATACTAGAGGGAAGGGGAACTTGGTGGAGATATGCCAAGCTTGTCTTAATCTTCTTCAGTCTGCAAGAAATGGGAGAGCCCATCCTTGTAATGGCATTGTAAATATTAAGGTTGGAAGAAGGCGGAATTGTGGTTTCTATGGCTGATGCTTCAGGTGAGGAAACCATCAATGTACCCATTAGGCTTTCCAACAACTCTTACCCATTCTCCTTTATCATTCTTCATGTATATAAACCTTTTGAGGGAACTTTGGCGCACTAAGTCACTAGCTTTCACTTCTTCTACATGTTCACCTCTTAGTGGAACTTTGAACCTGAAAAGTCTTTGTAGGATGGTAGGCATAGTGCAGATGACCTGTGAATTTTTCTTTCAGGGTCATCATGTGATGCACGATCATGTAAGGCCAATTAATCTTTATCCCTTTTTCAACACACCATAGCAACATGATTTCTAGGTCAGTTAAGGTGATCCATGTACCATCTCTTGGAAATACAAATTCTTTTCAACACAAAGCACATAATCCTCCTTTGGAGGGTTAGATAGGACGCCCTAAATTCCTCTCCAGTAGATAATCCTTCATTAGTTAGTAAGCAAATTGCAGCGTCTACCTCTCAAACTAACTAGCACACTACAAGAAAATAGTCCAAAACTGTGAGAAATTAACAAAAATACCATGAGAAATTGACTTCTCATGGAAAGTTGGATGTGAGAGAAACAAGCATGACAAATTCATTTTTCCACTAGGGGTGTACAAAATTGACTTAAACCAACCAAACCGAGCCAAAACTAAGCTCAAACAAATAAGAATCATTTTTAAATTTACTAAAACTGATCAATTTGGTTTGGTCTTTAGTTCCAAAAAATTTTGAACCGAAGAAAACCGAACCAAACCGATTATAGTATACATATATATAATTTTTAAATATACTTTATATTTGTTATGAGAATATTAAACATACTTGATTGTGGTAGTCTGTTGGTCTATTATGTCTTTACTATTCCTATTGAACTAAGTTCAAAACCAACCATGCCCATTTCTCTTTCTTGTTTCATTGTTTTTTTATTGTCTCATTTCTTTCTGCAACAGAAATCCCTGCACATTTTTTTGTGTTTCAATTTTTTTTTTTTTGCCTCCTCATCTATTTTTCAAAATTGTTTCCTCACAACCCAAAATTCTCTCATTCATGGCGTGTGTTCATCTCCCTCCCTGCCTTCGCCCCATCGCTCATCTCCCTACTCGGCTCATCTCGGCGTTTGCAGCCTCGCTGTCTCATCTCCCTGGGTGGTTAGCAACCTCCATCTCCAACAAGTCTATGTCTCTCTCTCTCTCTCTATGTGCTTCTACTTTCTTTCTTCTCTCTTTGTGCTTCTACTTTCTTATTTCTTTCTCTTGCTCTATGTCTCTCTCTCTCTATGTACTTCTACTTTTTTTTTCTGTGTGCGCTACTTTCTTCTTTCTTTCTCTTGCTGTAATTTTGTTCTTCAATGGAGATTTTTGTGTGACTTGACTAAAAACCAACCAAATTGAACCACTCCAAACCAACTAATGGCAGTTCAGTTTGGTTCGGTTTAGGAACCAAAAGATAAATTTCATTTTTCATTTTATTCAAACCAACCTTACCGGTTCAGTTCATAAAAAGTCCAAAACCAAACCAAACTAAACCAATGTACATCCCTATTTCTCACTATATTTTGGTCTGAGAAATTTCTTACGGTAATTTATCATTAGAAACAACCAAAAAATCATGAGAAATTGGCACAAAAAAAATCGGGATCTTGATCACCAATTTCTCACAGTAATTTTTTGTGAGTAATTGATCAAAATGCAAGAAATTCAATTTCTCGCACCGTGTTTCTTTTTTTTATTTTCTCATATCAACACTTAAAGAAATAACAAAAAAGAAAAAAAAAATTACAAAACCAGAAAAATAGCAAGAAGTAATACATTATCTCATTTAAACAAACTTCGCAAAGGATCACAATACAATGTTTCTTCAACATTACAAATAGACATATTTCCACTTTCTCCTACACATAAACCCCAGTTGCATATCCTTCCCAATCACTCTTTTTCCTTCAATTCATGCATCTCAAAATGCTATCAGTAGTGAAGGGTTCTTGGCCAAAAAAAAAGTAGTGAAGGGTTTATCCAATCCAAAACCAAGTAAATGAAATACCCCACTACCATAAGAAACTAACGGTAAATAAAATTCCTTAACTCCATACTAAAACCGAAACAAAAAAATCCCAACAGAGGCAATCTCAAAGATGAGTTTGGTCTTGGACCCATACAGAAGTTTCTTCTTGGATGTTTGCTTATCAATGTTGAGCACAACCTTACCAAGTTCTCCAATTTTGAAGCTATTAAAAATTACTGTTTCATCAGCAGAGGAAATTCTCCAGCTCTTCTGCACTATTATAGTGTATCCACTCTCAACATTGGGCATAAATGCAGCCCCTTAGCTCAAATCCTAATGACATCAGCTTGGAAAAACCATAATTATCTGCTCCAACTCAATATTCAAAACTTGGCTAAATTGAGATTCATTAACTCCATCCCTAAAGATAAAAACACAGTTCAAAAACAAATAAATAAATAAATGACATCAAACATGTGTGATAAAGGAAATATTAGTCAAGGCTCAACATAATAAATTGACTAAGATGCAAGTAATATAAGAGGTACATCAAAAGAAATCAAAACATCCAAGAGAAGTCTTAAAATTTGGATACTTAATGGCTAAGGCACAGAGCAAACTTCCTCAAACAAACTCAGCAAAAGAAAAAGCATTCATCATGAAAAAAACAAAGTCAAGTACAACCTAAAATTCATGCTATGTTATTTATTTACTAGAATGTTATATGTGCAAATGTTAATATAATTACAGTAATAGTTTATTATGTACATGAAACTGCACATGAAACTCTAAGTAGGATACTTTCTATGACAAAGCAGAGGAGCCTAGTCTTCACATAACCTTTATCAAGGAGATAAATCAAATAAAGAAGACAACCAAATTCATGCTATGATGGTGTAAATAGCTCTCAAGGTCTATCTGTTTCACAACAAATAAATCTACCCCTCAAAAGGATCCTCAAAATAGATTTATTGAAACCCATATTTTAAAATTAAACAAATATCAACAAAGAGTTCCAAATTTGAGTTCTATCAGTTACCGATATTGCAAATCAAGGAAACTAATCAATTTCCATAAGAAATTAGAACAAAACCGGTAAAGTTTATACCATAGAGCTAGATTTAAAGAAGCCACATAATCCTTGGCACTCAGAACTCAAACACCAAATAACAAAAGGTTAATCAAGTTTAAACCTCAAAACACACACTGAGACTCAAAATCCATAACCATAATAAACCATTTTTCCAAAACATCATAGCATATATAAATAAAATTAGCTAACAAGTAAATTTTACCATGGCTAATTCAGTCCTACTCTGTTCTTGATATTAGAGCTGGGTTCAATGGTCAGTGTGGCTCACTTTGGGTTTGACTATGGCTCCTCTGCAATAGTGGGATAGATTGATTCTCAGATTTGGGGCTTCAGCTCCAATTGAGGCTGTGACGGTGTGGCTACATACAAGAGTCCGTCAAGAGACAATTATTTCAGGCTTTTAAAAAACAAAAAAAANAAAAAAAAAAACTCAGAGGGACAATCATTTTTTAGCAAAATACATGACATAAAGTAGTCTCTAACTACAAATTTGTTAGCAATATAGTAGTACAGTCCATCTCAGAGATTCTAAAAAATACAGCCAAATTAAACCCTTTTAACAAAGCAAATCAGATCCCAAAATCCTTAGATAAGGAGGCAAGCAAAATATGAAAAGAGTACAGCAGTAATTCAACAAAAAGAAAGGGGGACAGCAACTTAAACAAAAGAAGTTTGCACCACTAACCATGCTCAAGGAAATTATGAATCTACGCTGTAAAAAAAAAGAATCTCTCCTTACAGCAGACATACACATGCCAAAATTTCTCCTTAGGCTATTATGATTTTCAAGAACAAATAGAAAGACCAAATACATTTTAAGAGGCTAAACAAAGATATCAGTTTGATAATAGAACATAAATCTCTTTTGAAACATTCAGACAAGTACAGCTACTGATATTAAATCCAAGATTATTAATTGGAGCATAAAAAACATTATATCCCTTCCCGTCACCAGAAAAGTTAATAGATAGTCAAGACGATTATATCCCCAAAGTTACTGAAAATGATGACAACATAAGGACCTTCACAAGTTACCTCAACCTCAATCCCAATTGCTTGGATTTAGTGCATCTTATTAGTAACTCAATTGTACTCTCCAGTTTCCACACATGAATTCTTTTTTCCATTGAATCCCACACATGTATCCCTTCTTGTCACCAGAAAAGTTGAAGGCAATAGATAGTCAAGACGTTTATATCCTCAAAGTTCTTGAAAATGATGACAACATAAGGACCTTCACAACTTAAATCAACCTCAGTACCAATTGCTAGGATTAGGTGCATCTTATTAGTAACTAAATTGTACTCTCCAGCTACATGAATTCTTTTGTCCATTGAATCCCATTTAGTATGGTATGCTTCATTACATCAAATGTTCCCTCACAGCTTCTAGGAAAACTAGCACCACCTCCAAATTTTCTCCAAATAGAGAAACTTCTGCCATGTTTTTGGCACTCAAACAGGTTTATCTCTAAACTATACTTGGCTAGCAATCTTAAAAAAAACTTCCAACTCATAATTCAAAAAGAGATACAAACTTAAGTAATCAACAGAAAAATAAGCTTACCCAATTTCTATTTTATTTTTTTTAGAAAAATAAAGAACATTTAGGGNGGGGGGGGGAGGGAATTAATACAGGCATGCATATTAAATAACAAAATCGAATAAAAAAATTAAATGAAAAGAGCACAACCCAAGAGAGAGAGACAGGGAAAGAAGACAAACTTACAGTTTTGATGGGTTTTAGAGAGAAAGGAGAGTCACCATAGAAAATTCCAATTGACCAAGAACCCTCATGGTCTTATGGCAACAAAACTAGGAGAGACCCGTATGAAAAGAAGGAGAAAAATCAAGCCAAACAGAGAGGATGGCAATCGATCCAACCAGAGGATAACAAGTCACAGAAAGAGTGAGGGCGCGAGAGAGAGTGTGTGCGATGATAGGCAATAGTCGACAGAGATAGTGAAGGCGAGAGAGAGAGATGGAGGGAGATTGAGAGAGATGTGCTGGTGATGGTGGTGGGCTGGTGGCGATGGCTTTACTGCCGCTGGTGTGAGAGTCAAGAGAAAGGGACGGACGGAGATGCAGAGTGAGGGCGAGAGAGAGATTGACGAGGATGAGGAAATGTAGGTACAACTATTTTTGAAATATAATGAAAAATTTCAAAATACTCAAAACATTACAAATATTAATTTTTAATTTTTAATAAATAAATAACAATTAACAAGTATTAACTCAAAAAGTATATATCATCTAAATACTTATATTTTATGTTATTCTCATATACTTAACTCTTTAAAAAGTCTAAATTTATTTGTCCATTATAAATAATATAAATAAATAAATGTATTAAATTAATAAAAAATAATTATAAACTATAGAATATAAATTATTGATGGGCAAACAAAAAAGGAAATAATGAAGTACTATGTAAATACCATATGTAAAGTTTGCTGCCAAGGAATAAATGTTAGCAAGAAAAAGCAATTAAAAAATTCAATTCTATTTTATTTCAAAATGTGGAAGCTAGAATTTGCATGTTGTATGATGATGAGATTTGATGATTCAATCAAATGGCCCTTAAATGAAATCCCAAATATAGTCTTGTGCAGCAGAGCAGATGGCCCACTAGTACAACCGTGTAAAATAAAAAGGACTAGAATGTGTTTTCTTTAGAGGTACGCATTTCGCGTTTTAGAGATGTCTCCGAAACAAGTACGTAGGCCTTTTCCACGTTTTAGTGCTTCATAAGTATTAGGGTGATGAACAGTATTTTTATATATTAATTAATCTCTATTTTTAATCTCCTAATCCTATTTTGGGCCTATTTGATTGGGCTTGAGTCATATTTCATTAATTAGGTTTAAATTGGACTTAAGTGTGTTTTTCAGCATTATTAGGGTTTTGACATTATTCTGTATTTCGGGTATATCTTTAGTTTTGGATGTCTAAAAATTGTGATTCTTGCCTTGTAGGAAATCTAAGAGGATTATCTACAACTTTAATTCAGACCTCCAAGGCCAATTCAGACGTTCAATGGGTCAAATTTAACCCGGAAATCAGAGTAGAGTTGCTACCACTGGATCCTGACCCACATGCAATGTTTGGACCATAACTTATTCTGTACATGTCGTATGTACTTGAAACCAGTCCCATTGGAAAGCTAAGGTGCAGGGCTTCAATTGTTATGAAGGTCGATTCAACAAATTATGAAGTTAATATAGTCTTATTGTCTGTCAAAAATGGCTGATTAGTCTAGAGACCTATATGGACTTAGATGGACTTAAATGAGCTTAACTTCCTCAATTCAAGCCCAATTAGGCCCAAACCGGAGCCCATTTGAAGCTGAGGTCCAAAGGTTTAAACTAGGTTAGGGGTAAATTGGGTGTGCATGAAAGTTAGAAAGTTTTAATCAGAGAAAGGAGGCAGACGAGTTATCAATTCTAGACTAGACAGTTTTAGTTTTCTCTCTTGTATTTACTGGAACTTATTGAACTATGGTTTTCTTCCCTCATTGGAGCTTGGATTTCATGACCATGGAGGAGTAGAACTCTTGTAACAAAGTTAGACTTCTGATTAAATTCGGTTTTGTTCTTGAGATTATGTACTTAATTTGATTAAGCTTAATGCAATTTCGTTTTTCATTGGATTCTGATTGTCTGCATATTTTATATGGATCATGGAGATCTTTGTGATTTATATGGATGTTTAGGTGTGAAATAGAATTTACATTGATTAATCTTTAATTTTGTGCATGAATCCTTTGAAGAATTGCTAATTGAGGTTCGGTTTTCAGATTAGCCACTAATTGCTTAATCATTGTGATTACAAGATTAGTAATTGAATGAGGTTAATCGAATTCTAAGTGATAACTTAGTAGGAATAATTAGTCATAATTAGAGATTTTGGTTGTGATTAAACTCAATTAGCATTGCTGCATTAGGACTTAATCACTCATGTTAATCTAAGATGGATCAAACCGGTTTATGGATGAATGTCTAGCTAGGTTACGTTTTAATCAACTTAATTAATCCTATTTCAATTCTGCTTTTTACAATCTAGAAATACAATTCTGTTTTACAATCTCCTATTTTTAACTTGAAATTATTGATTACACATTGCATTCCTTATGAGACAAACCCAAATTATGCCCTCTATTGCATTCTAATTAGGGGATTCGGTTTAATTTAATTGGTTAAGCGACATTTCCAATCATAGGGTCTTAGGGATTTTAGAATCAAACTGGGTTTTTTTTTGTTCTCATGGTATTTTGGAGATTTTATTGTGAGAACTTCCATTTGTAATTTTTTTTTGGTTTTTTCATGGCCCAAAAACTTTAAGAACCATTGGCGCCTCTTATTTTGCCATGTTTCTATTTTCTCACTATTTTTTTTTTCTTTTTCCATGAGAAAATCATGAGAATTTCTCACAGAATTTTGTTCTATGAGAAAATGCATGTTTTCTTGTAATGGCACCAAAAGCTCTATGAAGGAACTTAGTACTTCATCATGAAACTCAAACAAGCTTTTGAGAAGTTTCATTGTTATTACTATTTCAACATGTTTGACCTTAGAAACTAACCTAGTTGGATTTCCCTTCTTGCTGAAATTGGTGAAAAATAGACTAACTAGTATTGGATAAAATTTGAAACTAAGATGCAAACTTATGATAATGTAAGCTCTTTAGGGTTTTAACAACCTCAAATTTCTCCTTAGTGAGAAAGGCCATATCCAAATATTTGTCACCAACCACATTTTTAACATGAATATGATTAATATATTGTTTCTTAGAGTCTTCATCAGAAAAATACTCACTTAATTCCAGATTGTCTTTAAGTGGTTTGTTCTTGTTGGGTTTCTGCTTCCAACATTTGGCATTTGAAGAGTTTCCGTCCATGGCATCAATTCTCCATTAAACAGCAACTAGAAAGTTGAAAATACCTTCCAATCTTGATTAGAAGAAACAAGAACCCAAAGATTGGTGACCCACAAAGAATTTTGGCTCATAGAAGTAATGACTCGGTCGAAACAACTTGAATCTTCTCCCAATGGTGACCAAGAGCTTCGAAATGGCCAAAACAAGCTTCCCAAGTGATTTACGACAGAACCCACAAAGAAATTTGATTTTTTTTCTATGTCGAGTTCTCTTTGAATATTCAATGTAAGTCACAAAATCCTTGAAATTGAACAAAGTTCAAGCTTACAATGTCTCCAATTACTTAACCAAGTGTGTTTGAACCAAGAAACCACTCCCTAAGCTCATTAAGTTTTATCTAAAAAACTAGCAGTATTAACTTGGTGAGGAGAAAAAATATTTTTTAATGAAAAAATAAAAATTTGCTCTTAAGTATGACAATAGGGTAAGTTACTACATAAACTACTTATGATTCAAATTGAACCTGATTCAAGTTTACATTGCCTGCTACAATCAAGAAATAACAATACTCATTAACTAATTGAGTGCAATTGGTACAAGTTACTAAGCATATTCAAAATTCACAAACCATTCCACTAAGTTTTCCCTAAAATATGTCAACTTACTCTATTATAGCAATACTCACCGAAGAGCATGTATGCTTTTTATATAACAAAATTAATGCACAAACAATGTATCAACTGCCAAAAATGATGAGTTTATGCATTTGTTTGGCTCAAGTGGGACATGATGGCACAACATGAAACCCAAAGGTGTTCTGGAAATGTTACTCCATCTCTTGTTTGGCTTTGGCTATAGTGTTGTGTTGCAACAAATTGTACGATTTCTACACAAGACCAACCACCATTTTCAACAGAGAAATTCAACTAGTGCATGACAATAATGAAATCAGAGTTTCAAGATACAAGTGCAAGGAAAATAGCCTTAAAGTAGTACTATGTATTCATTCACCAATTGGTTAATATATCATATAAATAACATCACATCAGTAGTCCAATTACCAATGTAAAATTTCCAATTAAATTAGATTAAGCCATCCAGCCAGCCACACTTACACCACCATCAACACCGTAGAGGAATCAAATAATGTTACATCATTACTCATAGAAAATGATTGTCTAAAAGACCAATTAAAAAGATATTCTTTTGATGTCTAATTATTGCACAATAGTTTAGCCAAACAACCCTCACATGTTCGAGACATCTTTGGGAAGCTTTTTGGGTATTTCAATGTCAAACCCCACTAAGTGGGTTCTAGCATGAGGTTCATATTCATGAAACCTTAGATCATTCAACATTTTGTCCATAAATGATGCCTGCAAAAATGGATTGTGTAACATTTATCTATATGTGATTGATTTAATTTATATACCCAAGGAAGTAAATTTTTATAACTAATGTATTCAAACATAAACTTGATGATCAATTTTTAGTTTCAACCATGCTATGGTAGCACTAACCACTTCAGGAATCATGCTTTCCCAAAGTTTCCTCTTCTCATAATTTCATTTGGAGTCCACATACTAATTTTTAGAACACTTGTTAGCAATCAATAAGAACCAATTGGTGTTACCTTCTTTAATCAAAATAAGAACCCAAGCACAATACAATAGCCATAAACAACATTTTAAAAATTAATTATAACACTTTCATCAACCTATTGATAAGAATAAAAGATGAATCATGTCTAGAATTCACTGCAACACTTTAATGACAATTCAAGTTAAGCTAACTTTTATACATGCACCCTAGAGTCCCATAATTCCATATAGGTAAAAACTCATTTCTTCATAATAAGAGCAATATCCATCAAGTATTCTTTGCTAGATTGATAGACCATGGCCTTATAAGTTATAATGTCCAATAGAATGATTGAATTTACAAGGATTCATTTGGAAAAATAGTAATTGAAGTGACTCAAACGTCATACAATTTATATTAAAGATGGTTGAAATCATACCAGGAAAAATGAGGGCATGTATCCAACAAGTTTGAATTGCACATGTAGCCCTTTCATTGTTTCTTAGCATACATGCCGAAGTAGCCAGAATATGTGTACAAAGAATAAAAAAAATGTTATTTTCATTTATAGGTTATGAAATTAGAATCAATATCATTTATAAAATTAGCTCACTATATGTAATAAGTTCAATTCAAGCAAACTATACAAGGCCCAAAAAAGTGGATGTCAAACCTCAACAAGTATGCAATTCTTGGGGCATATACTCATAAATTGACCACTTCTAAGCTTAATCCACATTGTGTACGCAAGTTGTTACCTATGGCATTAGTAACAAGGAAAATGTTGGATATTAATATAGAATTAGAAGATTCATAATGGAACTGCAAATTTCATGCAAATTAATCTTAACTCGGTGCTCTTCGATGATCCAAAGATAAATGCAACTAATGCAAGCTCTTTATCTAATAAGTACATGTAAGATTTTGGACTAAACCTTAGATGAAGACCCTGTTCTCATTTGCAATATGAACACATGGCATCAAGTTTACATTCTTTGATAGGATTTATAATAAAGGAAATATCAACATTGTTAGTTCCACAATTTTCAATCTTAGTTTTGATGATAACAAATGATAACTATCACTAACATTAATCTATTTGTTTTAGTGTTTTGTTAAGTGACATGTTAGTGATCATCTAGAGTCTAGAAGAAGAACAAGTTTCTGCCTCAACAAGAACAAGTTCTCGCATAGAATTGGTTTCTCACATAATAGCACCTATGCTGACGTGACAATAAAATATTTGAATATATTATTGAATTTCAAAGAATATTTCAAAAGAAAATATCAATCAATCATAGGAGTAGACTTTGGAAGCAATCAATCAGAAAATAGCTATTAGAATTGTATAAAAGGAAGTTTTTCAAAGGAGAAGCTATATTAGGAAAGAAATCAAGGAGGAATAAGAGAATTCCTAATTTAGCATTAATTGACAACCACAAATTAAAGACTGTATCTACAATTCAAACAGTCATCTTCTTCCTCCAGACTCCTATAAATTGAAGACCCAAGGCTTGTAAAATCAAGAAGAGAAAAATAGACAAAAGAGAAGTTATCAAGCAATAATCATATTCTGTCACATAACCAGCTTCATACTCTTCTGTCAACTTTGTAACTTCTTGTTATATTTTTTGTGAGAGTTGTTATCTTTGGAGCTACGTCTTTTGAGTTTATTTTAATAGATTTCCAATGGAAAATCTGGGTGTGACCTCTGTTTTCTTTGTCAAAGGGAGAGAGTTTCTGGTTAGCTCTTAGGAAACCAAAGAAAGAGTTTCTGGTGAGCTCTTAGGAAACTAGTTTAGGGAGTTTCTTGTGAGCTATTGTAAAACCAGCTAAGTGAGTTTCTGGTTAGCGCCTAGGAAACCAGGGATTGTAGAAGCTTGGACAAGTAACCTTGTTACTAGTGGAACCCCAACCTTGAAAAAATGGACGTAGGCAATGTTTGGTCAAACTACTATAAATCATTGGGCTAAATCTCTTCTCCATTCTGTCTCTATTTTTGCTATATGCTGCATAAACTAGTTTTATGTTCAATTAATTGGTTATGAATTAAGCTTGCTAAAAATCTAATTTTGACTTGATTCTTTGTTTTAATTATATAGTTTATATGCTCTTATATGGTCCTTGAATTTCTGGATATATTTATGGGTGATTCTCTGTGAGATATTCATGTTATTCAAAATTTGATTTTGCTTCTGCTAAGTTATTTTTGGGTTATTAAATAACCAACTATGAAACAAAGTTTTAAGTGTAAACTGGTTCTTCCAAAAATTAATCTTAATATGTGATTTTGTGTTTTATTTCTTTAATCTCCTATTCGCCCCCTCTCTAGGAGCATACTTACGCTCTCAAACATCACCTAACATTAATTTATTTAATTAATTTAATACTTGGTAGTAATTTTTTACCCTAGGTAAAGGAGGCAATTGCTCAAAAGGAAGCATTTTAGGTGTTTCTAAATCGATGCCATATTGATTACTGGTTTCCTATAATGTGGCAATATCTAAGTTTTCCTATGTAGCACTGGGTCCTACACCAACCCTTTTAAACAACCTTCTTGTGATGTGTTGATGGAATTAAAAAGTTCGCCAAGCTATTAAACAGCACAAAGCAAAAATCTGTTATTTAAAAATTACAGTTGACATCATGCCATGTTTTGAGATATTGTTTTCTCATGCCTTTGTCTTAACTTGGGCCCTTCTATTTTAGGGGTTTCATTTACTACTTGTGTTGTTTATCTCTTAGATGGACCAGTGGGTGTGCAAAATAGGAGTGGATGGAAAAATTCCTTCATAGCCTCTCTTCACCAAAGATGACTTCCACCAATGCTCCATAAAAAAAAAAAAAAAAAAGTCCTTGAGCTAGTCCTTGTAGTTGTTTCAACACCCTTTGATGTTAAATATTGGTAGATTTTAGCATTTTGAGGTCATTGTCTAGTTAAGTTAGAGGGCAAGGTCAATGTTGTTCCGTTCCTAGATACAAGTGTCTCTACAATTACAGGATTATGAGTAGTACCAATGTTTATAGATTATGATTGAAGGGAGATGCATTTGATTCATCCAATGTTGGGATTACATTTGACAAAGCTATTATTATAGTGGATAGCCTTCCTTGAGCCATTTGTTGTCTGTTAGATAATTTATGCGACTTTAGCAAATTCTGCTATTAATAATGGTTAGTGCCCAACAAGGAAATCATCTCATTTTTTATGGGTTGGTTAAATGCATGTGCAACAAGCAATGTGGACACCATTTGCAACTCCCCCATAACTAGATCTAGTTGGCTCTCTACATTCATAACCTTGCTATAAAATTCTTGTGTGAGATATAGATAAATATGTTCTTAGGATTAATAAAGTAATTGACTCCAAGTAAAATAAGTAGGGTAAGTAAGGACTTCCATGATCAGTTTTACTTGTCATTTAGGTGGTATTATGCAATACTCTTCCCCCACGTGACACATCAAAATCCTAACCTATAGGCACAATTTGAACATTAGTCATCAACATGTGCAACAATGTGAGGATTGATGTGCAACTTGATCCATTACAAAATATCTCAACACAATTATATGCAGTTAAGTGTAGAATATTTATTTCTTATGAAATATGTAGAATAAAAAGTTTCTTCAAATAAATGGTTACCTTCAAACTACCAACTACTCCAAGGGCATGTAGTCAGTGTATAAATCTTTTGAGCCCCATACGTATGCCCTTATGTATTGGTTAAGCAATTGAGGCGAGGGAACATTGCCAACCATCACATTAGCAGTGTATAAGATCTTCAAGAGAGACAATGAAGTCAACTATGATACTGTAGACACCACATTTTGGACCAACTCTCTTGGACCGAGCTTACAAGAGAAAATGGAGAGAAAGATGCCCATAACTTTAAAGATAAGGAAAATGAAAGAATTATGGATTGGCCCATGGCTTGGAGCCGCTCGACTCCAACCTTAGCCGTTTAGCAGCTAGAGGGAGCCACACAACTTGTCTTAGAGTTGCATAGCTCCCAACAAGATCAATCTTTCTTCTTCATCTTTATCCATATCTTCTCATTTCGTTATCCTTAAGCTAAACTAAACTCTCTCATAGCATAAATCAAAGAAATTCATTCAAAATCTTTGCCCATAAATATCCCCTCCGTACACATTCCCATAACACAGATAAACACAGAAAAATCTAGAAATACTTTGGAAGAAGAGGTTTATAGCAAAGCTTGGTTCCACTAGAATTTACTCTAGAGGAATACCTAAAGCTTGTCCTCTTAGTCTAACTTTGAAGGAGGAGGCTTCAAGGCAAGGAGGCCAAAACTTTGGAGCATGACAAGGAGAGTATTGACACCCTTAGGTAAGTTACCTTATCCCTCATTAGAAGCATGCTTTAGGTGCTTTATCAAAT
Source organism: Cercis canadensis (assembly GCA_003255065.1). Lineage (NCBI taxonomy): Eukaryota > Viridiplantae > Streptophyta > Magnoliopsida > Fabales > Fabaceae > Cercis > Cercis canadensis. The sequence goes on from QAOA01002492.1 coordinate 293,234, forward strand.
AATTGATCTGTTATGCCTTTAGCTCTCTAAGTTTTATGCTTTAGTCCATTCAGTATGTGAGCTAGCTTAGGCTTAAGAAGGTTAATTGCTTAGTCTAGGAATTCATAGCATCCTTGCATGAATCAATCAATGAGAACAATATATTTTTTCATGAAAAGGCCTTTATGGTCTATCTTTTTCGAAAACCATAATGTTTTCTCCAAAAGTAAGACCCTGTCTGCGAAAATCCTAAAATCAATATTTTCATATGAACTGAGTTTCAAAAACTCTTCATTGATTGGTAAGTTCTAAGAGCTCAACCATAGTATAAACCTCCCTTAGAACTATGTGAGCTTTGATGCCTAGTTCATGACCAAGGATACAAAGGCCTCCAAGAGGGCACATCTTGGACCAAGTCCAAACCATATAAGTATGTATGTAGTCCCTTTTCCCTTTTATTTCAATTCAAAAAAATTTAATTCAAAGTATTTTCTTTAATGCAATCCTCCTATGCATGCACCCATTTACATTCTTTATGCAATTGTTCTTACATGTTAATTTGAGCGATGATCCATCCATCATTAGAGACCAACCATTGGTTGGATGAGTTTGGGTGCCTAACCCTTTCCTAACTCATAACTTAGTCCTTGAACTCAAGCTCTAATTCGAAGACCCTTATTTTCCTTGTTTTGGGTAAAACAAGGTGGAGACTCCATTTTTCAACCGAGAGCCCTAAAGTGCTCTTGATAGGAATATCACCCCTAATTGAACCTTGATTCACTTACACCAAAATTACATGCTCTCAAATACAATATGAACTTAAGTAACTTGATAAAAGTAGATAAAGTTGTTATTTAATATAGTTAAATTTCAGAGTCATACCATAGAATATAGATATTGCAAGGAGTTTAATGAGTTATGCCTACCTACATACCTCTACTTACATATGAAAAAAATTGTACAACCATAGATGCCCATTTTCGAAGCCTATCATCCCATGCTATCCCAACAAAGATTTGCAGACTATTGTAGGAAAATTTTGTACATTAGGGACACAAGAAGTAGTCCATTGTATATATATCGAACTTCACCATGAACACATAATTCTTTATGTCAACTCTCTTTAGGTTAACTTCAAGCTGCTGGAGTGGGATGAAACCAAATGAAAGATTGTAGTCCTTTCAAATGTTAGGAATATTTTCAGTGTTGTTTTCCTATATCAAGTGGCCAAGGTCATGTATTCTAAGAATTTTGTGACATCTTCCATGCAAAGTTGGATTTTTTTTTGTGGATGCAAAGGTGAAGGTTTTTTTGGGTCAAACTTTGTGCATAACCAATTGTACAATTTTGGTTTGATTTTCATGTCACAAATGCTTACAACACCCAACAATCCTATTTGCTCTATTTACTTAATCTTTAATTCATTATCCTCTTCGGCAATTAATGAACATAGCATCCTATATAATCTACAAGGATTACATCAAAATGTGTCTTTCAAAATTTGCATAAGATTCAATCAGTTACAAACTAACAGGAAGGAAAAAGGCAACAGTTGATGAAATATTCATTTAAGAATACTCAATCAAGTGATTACTAATTATAGCCATAGCAAAGTTTATTTGAACGAACCTATAGAAATGAGTATGTGGGCTAAGAAACACATAGAAATTGAAATAAACAATGGAGATGATTTTTAATTTAAAATAAACGGATACAAATTTTTGAAAATTAAATTGGCCTATGCTTAGCACAAGATTGCTAAAAGACTCAAGTAAGCCAATTCGAGGTGCTAAGGAAATATGAGAAGTTCTAGAAGAAACTCATGAAGGAACCAAGCAAGTCAAAGCAAAAAGAATCAACTTGCTCTTTCAAAAATATGAGATGCTCAAAATGAAGGACAATGAAATGCTAAGTGAAATGGAAACAAGGTTAGAATAAATTATTATTGAATTTTCTTCTCTTGGCAGAAAATTTTCTCAAACGGATTACATGGATAAAATCCTGAGATCCCTTCTAAAAGATTGGAGAGGAAAGGCAAATGCAATTGAAGAAAATAAGTTGGAAAGTATAACATTAATCCAACTTATAGGAAATCTCAAAGCTTATAAATCTAAAATGGAGCAATGATCACTCAAAGAACTATAAGAAGAATAAATTGCCCTTCAAGCAACTACATCAATTCATTAAGAAGATGATGCTCTTAATATGAAGATGGAGGATTTGGCACTTGTTGCAAGAAGATTTTCAAAGTTTGTGAAGTTCAATAAGCAAAGAGGAACTTCATTAAAGGTTAAAGCTCTAAGGATCAACCGACTTGTTTTAAGTGCCAACAACCCAGACATATCAAAATAGATTGTCCTTTACTTCAAAGAAGAAGATAGAAGGATAGTCACAGATTCAAAGACAAGAGAAGGATGACCAAAGCTCGTGTATTGGTTTGGGAAAATGATAACAACTCCTCTAGCATTTGATGAGTTATATGATGAATTCATAAAGTTATGGTAGAAGCTTGAGGCTTCTAAGAAAACTAGTTTTTCCTTAGAGCTTGACGTAGAAAAGCTCAAAAGTGAAAATGCTTCCTTATTTTCAAAATGTGAAATACTTGTTTCTCAAGTTGAATCCTCTACTACTTGCAAATATTGTGACTCTTTAAAAACCAAACTTGAGGATTTAATTAAAACTCTTGCACAATTCACTAAAAGAAAAAATAATTTGAATATATTACTTGGGCAACAAATTTGTGTTTTTGATAAATTTGGCTTGGAATACAATCCCACAAAAATACAAACTTTATAAGAACTTCTTTGTTCATGCAACAATGCCCAGTACCTCTTTTANGCAACAATGCCTAGTACCTCTTTTAAAACATGTGATTATTGTGCTAAAAAAAGACATAGTTCTCATTCTTATGCTCATAAAAGAAACACTTATGGAGGAAGAAAAATGGCATAGGTTCCAAAAGGAACCAAGACTAACCCAAAAGGACCCAAAGTAATTTGGGTACCTAAGATCAAAGTATGAATATCTATTCAATAATTTGAATATATTACTTGGGCAACAAATTTGTGTTTTTGATAAATTTGGCTTAGAATACAATCCCACAAAAATACAAACTTTATAAGAACTTCTTTGTTCATGCAACAATGCCTAGTACCTCTTTTAAAACATGTGATTATTGTGCTAAAAAAAGACATAGTTCTCATTCTTATGCTCACAAAAGAAACACTTATGGAAGAAGAAAAATGGCATAGGTTCCAAAAGGAACCAAGACTAACCCAAAAGGACCCAAAGTAATTTGGGTACCTAAGATCAAAGTATGAATCTCTATTCAGGTTTGCATCTAAGGCAAAAGCTAAGAAATGGTACTTGGATAGTGGATGCTCTAGGCACATGACGGGTAACCACTCAAAACTCCCATCTATCACTCTAAGAGATGAAGGAATCATTACTTTTGACGACAATAAAAGAGGCAAAATCATTGGTATAGGTAAAATGGGTAAATCTCCTTCCTCATCCATTAATAATGTGTTATTAGTATATGGACTTAAGCATAAATTGCTTAGCATTAGCCAATTGTGTGACAAACATGGACTTAATCAAGTTAGTATTGTTGGTCATAGAATTGATAATGTCTATTTAAGTATGGATGACATCTCTTTTTCTAACATTTAAGTGTTTGATGAGCATGAATGATGAATTCTGGCTATGGCATAGACGACTAGCTCATGTGAGCATGGATTTGCTCTCTAAACTTGCCAAGCATGACTTGGTTATTAGCTTTTTAAAATTGAGATTTTAAAAGGACAAGCTATGTGATGCATGCCAAAAGGGTAAGCAAACTTGAACTTCATTTTAATCCAAGAACATAGCAACTACTTCTCGATCTCTTGAACTTTTATATATAGATTTATTTGGTCCCACAAGGACAATGAGTTTTGGAGGTTGCCATTATGCTCTTGTAATTGTTGATGATTACTCTAGATTTACTTGGATGTTGTTTCCTGCTCATAAGCATCAAGCTTTTCATGTTCTTTTCAAACTAGCTAAATCAATTCAAAATGAAAAAAGAACCACCATAGTCAGTATTAGAAGTGACCATGGTGATGAGTTTGAAAATCATGAGTTCATAAAATTTTGTGATGAGCATAGCATTAAGCATAATTTTTTAACTCCAAGAACTCCACAGCAAAATGGTGTTGTAGAGCGAAAAAATCAAGCGTAGAAGATATGACACTCAATGAATGCCACCTTTCTAAATATTTTTGGGTTGAAGTAGTGAGTAAAACATGTTATGTCATGAGTAGAGCTTGATAAGGCATCTTTTGAAGAAAACTCACTATGAGCTATACAAGGAAAGAAAGCCCAACATTTCCCATCTTCATGTGTTTGGATGTAAGTGCTTTGTGCACAATAATGGCAAGGAAAACTCAGGTAATTTTGATAGCAANGGAAACCACGAGGTGGGGCTCTCATTGGCAGGCTTAACGACGGAAACAGTCCACGTTTGCGTCAAGTTCTGGCTCAGGCTCGACATAGGTTGTCCCCAATACTCGATGACCTGCACCCCACAGTTGCAAAACACACCAGGGATGATGGTGCAACAGTGGAAGGACGTGGAGAAGTCTGACTCAGAGGACTCCATCTCTAGTCCCCATCAATCAAACTTTCTTATGCGTATTCTTGCATGGAATGTGAGGGGTGCTGCTCGACCCAACTTTAGAAGGGAACTCTCTGATTTAGTTGCCAGACACAAGCCTTATATGTTGGTCATCACTGAAACTCGACTTGCGGATAGCAGGGCTGAAGGAATTGTCAGAACCCTAGGTTTTAATGGCTTTGAAATTGTGGACTCCTTGGGACTTTCTGGTGGCATCTGGCTTCTTTGGCACCCGGACTTGGTGGAAGTTGATTTGCTGTGGAAAAACTTCCAAGGCATTCACGTCTCAGTGAAGGTAAACAACTATCTCTGCATTGTTTCTGGTTTATATGCCAACCCTGATGTTCATCGCAGAGTTCTTTTATGGGAAAATTTAGAACAAATCGCCAATGTCCATAACCTTCCTTGGACTATCATAGGCGACCTAAATGAAATCCTAGCTCCATCTGAAAAAATAGGGGGAAACCCTATGTTTATTAATAGAGCAAAAAGATTTCAGGACTGTCTGAATAACTGTGGGTTATTAGATTTAGGTTTTGTAGGTCCTTCCTACACTTGGGTGAACAAATAGAACTCTGACCGCCTTATCAGAGTTAGGTTGGACAGAGCTTGCTCTAACGCTGCATGGCTTCAGAAATGGCCTGAGTCCAAGCTATTCCATCTTCCCCGCATCACCTCAGATCATTGTCCTATCTTGTTAGACACTAACCCAGCTTTCTTCAACTATAGAGACAGACCTTTCCGTCTAGAACCAATATGGTTTAAGCTGCAAAGCTTTAGGGAACTTGTTAAGGAAAGCTGGCTCAATTCTCAAGAGGATATTTCTGCTTCTAATGCTTACCTTGTTCCAAAAGTAGTAGAATGGAACAAATCCACTTTTGGCAATATTTTTTCCAGGAAAAGAAGAATCCTAGCTCGTATTAAAGGTCTTCAGCAGGCTCTTAGCTGGAGAACTTCAGAATCCCTTCTTAGACTCGAGAAGGATTTGGCGAGGGAATTCCTTGATATTTTGCAATCAGAAGAGGAGTTTTGGGCCACCAAATCTCGAATAGATTGGCTGGCTCTTGGAGATAAAAATACAGCTTTCTTCCATGCTTCTACCATCGCTAGAAGAAGAGCTAACAGGATTTGTGGGCTCAAAGACTCTTTGGGTTCCTGGCTCTATGAACCTTTAGACATAAAAAATCTTATTGTCAATCATTTTAAAGATGTCTTTTCTGCTGTCCCAAGAGCTTCTTCTTTCTCTGACTTGAATATCAATCTTTTAGGACAAGAAATTCAGCCTTTGCTTCTTTCTTCAGATCCCCCATGCTCAGAAGAAGTTAAAAAAATTCTCTGGTCTTTCAAGCCCTTCAAAGCTCCTGGAGTTGATGGTATTCATATGGGTTTTTACCAGAACTTTTGGGATGAAACTAATGCCACTCTAGTTAAAGATATCCAATCAGTTTTTATCAATCAAGAATTCCCACCTAGCTGGAACCAAACTCTCATTTGCCTCATTCCCAAGTGTGCCAGCCCAGAATGTATCAAACAATTCAGACCAATCAGTTTGTGTAACTCTCATTACAAAATTCTGTCAAAAATTCTAGTGTCCAGATTAAGACCCCTTCTTCCAGACCTCATCTCTCCTTTTCAAGGTGCCTTTGTTCCTGGCAGAAAACCTATGGACAATGTGCTGGTAGCTCAGGAAACTATTCATGCTATGAAAATGAGACGTGGGAAATTTGGTTGGATGGCCATTAAGCTAGACTTAGACAAAGCCTATGACAAGCTGAATTGGTCCTTTATTGATGAAGTTCTGAGAGAATTCAAGTTTCCGGATTTATGGACTAATCTGATTATGATTTGCATAAATTCAGTTCAATCTGCTTTGCTTATCAATGGGAGCAAGACAGATTTCTTTAACCTTTCAAGAGGTATCCGGCAGGGAGATCCCCTTTCTCCCTATTTATTCATTTTGTGTATGGAAATCTTATCAAAAATGATACATGTGGAGGTTGACAGAAAAAAATGGAAAGCTTTTGGTTTTAGAGGTTCAAATGTGAGAATCTCTCATCTGCTGTATGCAGACGATATTTTCTTATTCGCTCAAGCTAGGGAATCAAGTGCTAAAAGCATTGCCAATACTCTCAAGTTATTTGGAGAAGCTTTGGGTCTGGAAGTTAACAACAACAAGTCCAACATCTGGTTTTCCCCCTCAACATCTCCTGAAGATCGAGCTAAAATTCAAAGATACATCCCTTTCTCTTCCACAAACCAGCTAGGGAAATATCTTGGTGTCCCTATAGGAATAGACAAACCTTCTAAAGATCACTTCCACTTCATTTGGGAGAAAGTTCAAGAAAAGCTGGGAGGTTGGCAAAGGAAGCTTCTTTCTCAAGCAGGTAGGGTAACCTTGATTAAATCTGTTGCTTCAGCCATTCCAACTTATTTCATGCAAGGTGTCATGCTTCCTGCTTCAACCTGTACTTCCATTGACAAAGCCTGCAAAGAGTTTTTATGGGGTAAGACAGATACCAGAAATAAAATCCATCTGGTGGGGTGGGAAAAAGTGACCAAGCATAAGAAGCAAGGAGGTCTTGGTATCAGGAAAATGAAATGCAGAAATATTGCTTTCATGGCAAAGTTGCGTTGGAAAATAGACAAGGAGCCAGACAACATATGGGTCAAATGCATGAAGGCTAGGTACGGTCAGGATCTCTCAAGAAGATTTGTCAAGAAGTCGATCACCAGGAAAAGCATTCATCATGGAGAGGAATTATATTCAAAAGGAAAGAAGTGGCTCTTGGGCGATGGGCATCATATTTATTTTTGGACAGATAATTGGCTAGATGTAGGGAAGCTCCGCAAGTGCATTGAAGGGCCCCTCCCAATCAATGAAGAAAAACGTCTAGTTAGTAGCATGCTTCTGAACGGTGAATGGCTGCTGAATGAAATCCCTTTTGACCTTCCACAAAATATCATTGATTGTATCAGAGCTTGTCCGATTAATTATTTTTCTCCCAAACCAGATAAGACAGTTTGGAGCGGCAACAAAAGTGGAGAGTTCAGCCTCTCCAGTGCTTACTCCCTGTTGGACCCTTCTTTCATCACCCCTTTGGATTTTAACCCTGGCTGGGTGTGGAAGACAAATTGTCATATAAGAGTCCAGCATTTTCTGTGGCTAGCTTCTCTTGAAAGACTTCCAGGCAAAGCTCTCTTATGCTCTAGAAAAATCATCCCTTCCTTTGTCTGCCCTCTCTGCAACCAACAACCTGAAACTGTTCCTCATTTGTTGAAAGATTGTCCAATCACCAAACCGATTTGGAGTAACATTCCTCTCTGGAATGAATCTACTGATTTTTTCCTTTGGTTCAAGCACAACTGTCTAAACACTTCCATCTCAAACAAAGGTATTCCTGAAGGCACTTTATTTGCTTACATCTGCTGGAGCATTTGGAATAGCAGAAATAAAAGTGTCTTTGAGAACCAGAGATTCTCAACCACTAGCACTCTTTCCTTTGCTCTTGGAAGAGCTGCTGAATTCTACCATCTAAATCCCAAGTCTACTCCAGCTATTAATGCTACGATTCAGATTAGATGGCATCCTCCACCTTCAAACTGGTTTAAATTAAACTCTGATGGATCAGCTTTGTCAAATCCTGGCTCTTTAGGTGCAGGAGGAATTATTAGAGATCATGAGGGAAGGTGGATTTCTGGTTTCTCCAAAAAAGTGGGATACGGATCTTCTATCTTGGCTGAATTATGGGCAGTAACAGAAGGAATTAAATTAGCTTCTCAATTGCATGTGTCAAACTTAGTTATAGAAGTTGATTCGACTTGTATTGTTAATATGTTAGAAAGTGAAAGAGAAGGTGATTCTAACCACCATTATCACTCTTTGGTGGCTTGTTGCAGGGACCTCCTTCAACAGATTCCTCATGCTCGGATTCATCATGTCTTTAGAGAAGCTAACGGGTGTGCTGATGCTTTGGCAAAAGCAGCTCATCAAATGAATTCCACCTTTGTAATTTTTGAACACCCCCCTCCTTTTGTACAACCTCTCTTATGTTTGGATAAAAGAGGAATTTATTTTACTAGGAGTATTAGATATCCTACGAGGGGGGTTGCTTCTGTTGGGTAGCTTGTTTTGTTGGTTTTGTTTGTTTCTGTACTATGGTATTGTTCTGCAATCTATGATTTCCTTTTCTACCAAAAAAAAAAAAGAAAACTCACTATGAGCTATACAAGGGAAGAAAGCCCAACATTTCCCATCTTCATGTGTTTGGATGTAAGTGCTTTGTGCACAATAATGGCAAGGAAAACTCGGGTAATTTTGATAGCAAGACAAATGAGGCTATTTTTTCTTTGTTACTTAATGCATAGTAAGGCTTTTAGAGTTTATAACAAAAAACCATACATATGGAGGAATCTATTCATGTCACATTTGATGAAACTAATTCTCTTGAGCCACACAAGCATGATGATGAAGTTGCAGAAATTCTTGAGCCTACAAGCTTAGGAAATAATGAATGGAGCAAGAAAAGAATAATAAGCCTATATAAGAAGAGGAAACTCAAGTATAAAAGCCACAACCCAAAGAAAGTAAGGTAGCCAAATGTATGGTTACTAGGAGCTCTTTTAGAGATATATGTAATCATTTAGCATTCTTATCTCAAATTGAACATAATAAGGTTGAGAATGCCATTGACGATGAAATTTGGGCTCTTGCTAAGAAAGAAAAATTGAAGCAATTTGAAAGAAATGAGATTTTGGAGTTGGTCCCTAGACCACTACTCATCCTATCACAGGCACTAAATGGGTATTTAGAAATAAACTTCATGAATTTGGAATAGTAGTTAGAAACAAGGCCAGATTGGTGGCCCAAGGATGCAACCAATTAAGAGGAAGGCATTGATTATGATGAGACTTTTGCTCTTAATGCTAGGCTTAAAGCTATTCGCGTTCTACTTGCTTTTGCGTGCATTATGAATTTTAAATTAAATCAAATGGATGTTAATTAAGAGTGTTTTTCTAAATGGTTATATCATGGAAGAAGTTTATGTTAAATAACCCATCGGTTTTATAGAATATGTTTTTACCTAATTATGTGTTAAAATTTAAAGTGGCTTTATATAATTTAAAACAAGTCCCTAGAGCTTGGTATGATAGGTTGAGCACTTTTTTGCTTAACTAAGGTTTTTCAAGAGGTAAAGTTGATAATACACTTTTCACAAAAACATAGAGGAACAACATAATTCTTGTTCAAATTTTTGTGGATGACATTATTTTTAGTGCCACTAGTGAACATTTTCGTCAAGAATTTGCTAAAGCTATGTAGCGAGAATTCAAAATGTCTATGATGGGAGAACTTAAATCCTTCCTTGGCCTCCAAATTAAATAATGTGAGGATGACATCTTTGTTAGCCAAACAAAGTATGCAAAAGAGCTACTCAAGAAATTTTGAACGGACAAGGAAAAAACCATCAAAATACCCATGAGTCTCTTGACTAAACTTGACAAAGATGAGGAAGGTAAATTTGTAGATATCATTAAGTATAGAGGTATAATTGGCTCTCTCTTATATCTAACAACTAGTATACATGATTTAATGTTCAGTGTTTGCCTATGTGCTTGTTTTCAAGCTAACACTAAGGAATCTCACATTGTCATTGTCAAAAGAATTCTTAGGCATGTTATTGGAATGGTTAACATGTGCTTGGGGTATCCTGAAGGTGCCTCAAGCAATTTGGTAGGGTTTTCGGATGCTGATTATGCAAGTTGCAACACAAATAGGAAAAGCACAAGTGGAGCATGTTACTTTCTAGGGAACTCCCTTGTCTCGTGGCCTAGTAAAAAGAAAAATAGTGTGGCTATGTCAACGGCAAAGGCAAAATATTTGGTAGTTGGTAGTTGATGTACTCAAATTCTTTGGATGAAGCAACAACTACAAGACTTCAAGCTTTACTTGGATCATATTCCAATCAAGTGTGATAATACTAGTGCTATAAACCTCACTAAAAATCCTATTATGCACTCAAGAACAAAGCATATTGACATTAGACACCACTTCATTTGAGACCATGTTCAAAAAGTGGATATTTCAATTGAATTCATTCAAATTGAGTTTTAACTAGTTGATATTTTCACAAATCCTTTTAATGAAGATCAATTTTGTTATATTGGAAGGGAACTTGGTATGTCTAATATCAATGAACTTTGATTGTTACCCCAAGGTGCTAAAATTGCTTTACTTTTGTTATTTACTATTATTTTGAATCTCTACATTTCACTAACTTAAGCATCAGAGGGTCCACTAAATTTGTTTTACAAGAGCTTCACTCATTTAATGGATGAAGATATGTGTAACTTCAACTGAGGAGACAGTGAGACAATAGACTACTACCCTAAAGAAAGAGTAGACTTTTGTGTACTTTAAAATGGGAAGAAGTTTCAAAAAGGAAAAACAGAGACAAAGTAGTTAACTACCTTGAAGCTAGGTGTGCAAGAAGGTGCAAAACACAAGTAAAGAAGAGGAATAGAGATTGAAGTAGTTGACTACCCGCTCAAAGTAGTCAACTACTTGATAGTGTTCAAGCTAAAATGAAGAGGCAACCGAGAGCAAGTGTTCGATCACCCTCTTGAAGTAGTCAACTACTTAGCACTAATTTAGCTAAAGAGAAGAGCAGCAAAGGAATGTCCAACCTAAGACAAAAGAGTTGACTACCCCCTTCAATATAGTCAACTCCCATGCAAAGACTACTTCTGACTAGAAGTAGTCGACTCCTTGCCTTCCACCTAGGAGTTTTATGCACTACATAGCATCATTCAAATCCAACTTCAATTCTATTTATGAAATTATTTGGCGATCATGAAAACTTATCTCATATTAATTATCATTTGGCATCATCAAAATTATACTACACCTAAGCTTACTATCACACTTCAGCTTAAGACTAACAATCTCCCCATTTTTTATAATGACAAATCACCAAAGAAAAATATGATGAACATATAAGCATATCAAACCAATAAGCACAATAACATATAAGATATAAGCATATTGAACCAATAAACACAACAAAAATATTTTTTCTTTCCCTTTTTCTCCCCCTATTTGACATTATCAAAAAGGTCAAGCAATGAAAATACATAATGTCAATAGAGCATATAGCAAATCACAATCATCAAAACTCAATATAAGGATATGTTAAGCACATGAAAATGAATCAAGTATAAACAAGAGTTATCATGAAAAATATATAGTGCTTGTCATTTTACTCTATCTCTCCCCCTATACAAATCATAACTCAACAGAGGTCCATTGGATTTAACTAACCAAGCTCATAGCAATACTATATTTATAATCAAATTCACACATATTATCATATAAAAAAATTAGAATAATCCTAGAGATATGTCTACCATACAAATCAATCTATCATATTTCTAATAGTAAAATCATCATAGTAATGCAATATCCAATATATTCCCCCTTTTTGACATCAATCAAAAAGTGAGTGCAAAGTCAAGAGAAATAAAAGAAATATCATATTAGAGTAATATTCAGTATAGATCCGTATAATTTTATAAAGAGCAATATAGCAATATTCATGTATTCTCCCCCTTAATATATGCAAAGAAAAAAAATTATTAGAGTATTGGTCCAAGGTTCAATCAAAATACCAAGCTCAATTTAAATTGATTAAACAATATATACTGCCAAATTAACTCAACAAATCACAAGTAGAACATGTCAAAATTAAGGACAAGTAATAGATATCACCGGATATGGTATAATCCAAGGAATAACTAGCTTGGTCTTGATGTTGGTTTTATATTATTCAAGCCTCATCATTGACATCAAATCTTCCAATCTCCAAGCATCTCATGGCTTCTCCTTGAAAGCTTCAAGCTTGTAAAGTTCACCATTAAGAGTTGGAGAATTTCTCATTAAAACATCATTGCTAGCTTGACCAAATTGTCCATCTCCTTAAAGCAATTCTATGAACATATGAAACACTAGAGGCACATTTGGGTACCCATTTCTTCTTAGGTCCTTTAATGTTAGTAGAAAGGCTTTTATAGCCTTTGGGAACCCATACTTGCTTTATTTTAACATGAGGCATTCTTCTAAAATGACATAAAAGAAATATGTCCTTCATGACCACAATAATTGCAAAATATATGGATTTATGATAGTCAATGACAATTCTAGATACACTTGGGTATATTTCCTTTCTCATAAGGATGAAATTTTTACGATTTTTTAAAGGTTTTGCAATAAAAGTTTAAAATGAAAAAGGCAGCACCATCTCTTCCATAAGAAGTGATCATAGTGGAGAATTTGGAAACAAGCTTTTTGAAAACTTTTGTAAAAACTATGGTATTCACTACAATTTCTCTTGTCCTAGGACTCCTCAACAAAATAGGGTAGTTGAGAGGAAAAATAGGATATTGGATGAAATGGGCAAAACCATGTTAGTTGAAAATGATCTTCCAAAATATTTCTGGGAAAAAGCTGTAAATACAGCTTGTTACATCTTAAATAGATGCTTGATAAGACAAGTTTTAAGAAAAAATCATTATGAGTTGTGAAAAGGTAGAAAGCCTAATAGAGGAATAAGCATTTGTGCATCACTCAGAAATCATCAAGTTAATCTGGCATTTCTCTCATTCATTGAGCCATCCAACATTAATGATGCTTTACAAGATGAAGCTTGGATAGTTGCAATGCAAGATGAACTAAACTAGTTTGAGAGAAACAAAATTTGGACACTTGAGCCTCCACCAGATGAAAACAACATAGTTGGAACAAAGTGGATCTTTCGAAACAAACTGGATGAGGATGAAACAATGGTAAGAAATAAAGTTAAGTTGGTAGCACAAGGTATAATCAACAAAAAGGTATTGATTTTGAAGAAACCTTTACTCTCATTGCTAGATTAGAAGATATTAGAATGTTACTTGCCTTTATATGTTATAAAGATTTTAAACTCTTTCAAATGGATGTGAAAATTGATTTCTTAAATAGTTTTATAAATAAGGTGTAGTTCGCTTGAGCAGCATCCAGAGTTCTTGAAGCATAGTAAACCACATGAGGAACTTTGGCCACATGCTGCGCCAAGACAGCTCCCAAGGCATAGTTCGAAGCGTCGCACATCAGCTCGAATGGGAGTGTCCAATCAGGTGGCTGAATGACAGGGGTACTGGTGAGAGCTAGCTTCAGGCGGTTGAAAGCTTCCTTGCACTTCTGGCCAAATAGAAACTCCACATCTTTCTGCAGAAGGCTAGACAGCGGAATGGCTATCTTGCTGAAGTCTCTGATAAAGCGCCGGTAGAAACCTGCATGTCCAANTGCCTTTACATGCTATAAAGATTTTAAACTCTTTCAAATGGATGTGAAAATTGATTTCTTAAATAGTTTTATAAATAAGGAGATATATGTAAAGCAACCTCCCAGTTTTGAAAGCTTAGAGTATCAAAACCATGTTTATAAACTCTTTGAAGCTTTTTATGGTCTTAAACAAGCTCTTCGACCTTGGTATGATAGACTTAGTGAGTTTCTTTTAAAAAATAATTTTAAAAGAGGAAAAGTGGATACTACTCTTTTCACTAAACATATTAAGCATGAAATTTTCATTGTACAAATTTATGTTGATGATATCATTTTTGGTTCTACTAATGAGTTGTTGTGCAAATGTTTTGAAAAACTTATGAAATGAGAGTTTGAAATGAGCATGATAAGTGAATTAACCTTCTTTCTTGGGTTCCAAGTAAAACAATTTACACATAAATTTAACAAAATAGAAACACCATGTTCAAATTACACTAAAGAGATATTTGTGTAATTTTCAAAAACATAGGGACATGTTTATTATATCATCAAACGTCAAGAAAGGTATACAAAATTGAGTTTATACCCAACATTTTTAAGTATTTTGGATAACCCCCTTTGATCATATGGGAGACCAAAGAACGTGAAATTTTAATAGCTAGCATTACATTTCTATGTCCAGACATGAACGTACCAAATTCAAATGTCTTATGTAGGTTTTAAAAATACTTGAATATTTTATAAGATTAAGATGCTAACATGCTATTGATGAGCTGCCGAGGCTCCTCAAATTAATTAAAGTTAAGGTCGGTTATCTAAGCTATTTTCAGCATAGGGCAGCCCTAAGTCGAACCTAAGGATTGTTCTATTTAGTGAATCATATTAAGAAGCATATTAACAGGGGGTTTTGTTTGTTCATGTGATTAACAAAAATTAATGGTAAGTGGTAGAGTTTTAGGGAAAATAACCAATCCAAGCCTTAACTGATTCTGATTTTAGTTCATCCTTGATTTCTAATGATCCATTCAATTATTAACCATGTTCTTGGCCTTTAAAACATATCAAGAAGCCTCTCAATGTTCTATGGATGTCCACTGGTTAAGCAACCAGAATTCGGTTTTAACTAAGACTAAATGAATTAAGCAAACATTCAAGTCCAGTTTTACCTAAGTCCATGATCCAGCCAAGGTAATTAATCCATCCAAAAGCTCAGAAACATTAATTAACCATACAATCCTCTTGTATCACATGCAAACAGAATATGAAAATCCAAATTCGAATTAAGCAATTCAAACAGAATATTTCAGAGGATTGAAGAACTTGATTAACAACTAAATGAATAACAACAACACATAATCTCAAAACCAATAATCAGAACAGCCAAAACCTGGATTGATTTGATGAATTAGCCCTCCATGAACAAGAGAAGCCAAGTTCTTACAAAAATATCTAAGAGAAAACTTAAAGACTAAGGAAAGAGCAAAAGCTGTCTAAAATATCTAAATGACTTGATATCAATTTCGGCTACCCCCTTGTGCTGATATAGACCTCTAAAATTACATGCACACCCAAATTGTCCTTAGGGCACACTTGTTCCCATGGGCCTTAGCTTTAATTGGGCTTTGGTTTGGGCAAATTTGGACTTGTCATGAGGAAGTTAGGCCCATTTAAGTGCCAATAGGTGTCTGGAACCATCAGCCAACTTCCACTGCAAATAAGACCATCTTCAATACAAAATATGGTGAAGCTTTGTCTGTTAGCTTTCCAATGGTACCCGTTTTAGATCCATATGACATACACAACTCAAGTTATGGCCCAAATACTGCATGTAGGTCAGGATCCTACGATAGCATATCTTCTCTGGCTTCTAGGCTGCATATGACCTTCTAGACGTCCGAATTAGCTTTGGAGCCCTAAAAGAAAGTTGTAGAAAATTCTCTCATCTTTCCTACAAGGTATGACTCGTAATTTTTAGACATCCAGAACTCAAGATATGTACGAAACACAGAGACAGCATAAAATACTCAATATTGCTGGAAATTGCAATTAGGCACAAATGGATCCAAAGTCATGAAATGTGGTCTAAGTCTATGCAATTCAGCCCAAAAGAGGTTTAAAAGACTAAGTATGAGGGATAACTATTGTATAAAAATTGTGTTCATCAAATTCCCTCACAGTTAGCTTTTGTACGTCTCGAGCAAACTAAAATTTCAAAACTAAGAAAAGCAAGAACAAGGAAACAAAAACAAATTTAAAAACTAAAGGATCACCTCCCAATGATATTTAAGATATGCAGAAGTTCATACCACAAGTAAGATGAGCAATTAAAGATTCAAGGAAGTCATAGCATTTATGAAATAAAATTTCTTCTCATCCAAAATCAACAAACAAGGTAAGTTCAATTGGAAAACATAAGTCAAGAATGATAGATCCTCACAAGATATACTCTCAATCCCTCAAGTGTTTAGAAATTAGGTACTTCACTCAATCAAACTCATGAAGAGATGCACTACCATAAGCTTGCTTATCTTCTACTTCTCCACTACTCAAACAAATGCACACACAAATCAAGAGGACTTTATTTAAGGTTGTAATAAGGCCAAGGTAAAGGTAAAGGAATGAATCAAAATGGATATCACAAGGTAAAAACTCAAAGAGAATAAAAAAACATTGGAGAGGAACTCAAATGACAAGCATTAAATTCAAAGTGTGTAAAGCATATTCTCCTTCCTTTGCACATATTCTTTCATTTTCTTTTCCTTTTCCTTTTTCACAATTCAGATTTTTTTTTTTCAGAACCAATTGGCTCTTTTTTTTTTT
>QAOA01002492.1:316871-343838 GCA_003255065.1 Cercis canadensis
TCCTAGACACATCTTTTATACAATAGAAAGCAGAATATCAATGTTAATAACATGTATACCAAATATGTTAGAAAATAAAGTAAAATCAATTAATTCTTATCTTAAACTCTGTCCACCAAAGTTTCTTTATCTCATCAAAAATTGAGGTAAAATCCGGTCAAGGCTGCTTATACTTTGACTTGTAGACAGCTGAAAGTATGTTCACAGGATCCTTGGAAGGGTAAAAGCTGGAAAAAAACATAATTAATTGTTAAGTAATATAAATAATTAATAGTAAAGTAATAAAAAAATTCAAAAATTAAGTAGTAGAATTAACTTATTCCTTCCTCCCGTGCAACACAATAACCAGCCGACCATTAGGCAATCGAAGGCCAATCTTGGTCGTGGAGAGTTCGAAATGTACGGACTTGCGTGAGACGACCCTGTAGCAGTCGACGATGTGAAGCTTGGGGTCGCGGCTCCTGAGCACCCCTCCCTCGTTGCAGTGGGCGACGGAGTGTGTGCCAAACTCGGGGTCGGTATGAACATAGATAAGGCTAGCTCGATCTGAGAAGGTCGAGCAACAGTCTTACCTTTATGCCTCCTGGATGACGGCCTGGCAGTGAGAGATAACTGTCTCGGGTTATCTGACATTTATCATAAAATTTAAATAAAACCAATGAAAATGTTAAAACCATAAAAGCAACAATCCTTAAAGTTAAAATCCCAAAACCCTAAAACCCAAACCTAAACCCTAAATCCTAAATTCTAAAACATGATCATTCAATTAGACCAAATCTTTCTATTTCAGTTTAAATCCAGCATGAGAACTATCAAACTACCTCTTCAAAGCATCCCAATAGGATGCTATCCTCAATTGATGACCCAAAATGTCATGCAGACAAGCAACCCACAAAAAAATGCATATGAGGATGACGTCATCAAAATAAGTGATGAGAGCCAGCATGAATTGCATTCTAAAGAGGAGAATGAAGAAGGGACTCAATCTTCATACAAGAATGAATAAGAAATAACTTCAAACAACAACTCTACATCCCTTATTGGCTGATTATGTTGAAAGAGATGAACAACAACCGCAACCTCAACAATCTCAAGTCCACTGACAAAGATCAAAACCACTAGGAAAATGTAAACAATTTGGCCATGAGTATAGATGACCCACACTATCTAGGTAGAAAGGTGTACCATTTGAGGATTTCTTTCATGAAACTACACAAACTCGTTATGAAAATCATTGCAAAAGAAGACCTATATGGACGAGATGAGTTGTGGACATGAATGAAGATCAAGCAAAGAACCACAAGTGATCTAGCACTTTGAGAGGAACAACTTTTTATGAATATATGAATGGTACTTTCCATATATACCTGGTGAGAATCTTCTATTCCAATTTACAAGTTGAAGTTGATGACAATGTAAAGATAACTCTAAAAATATATGTTCCTAGTGCCATCCTAAAAATTACTAAGGAAACTTTGAATACTCTATGCTATTTGGAGGGAATGGGTGATAGCAAAGTGAATTAAAAATACATGGCCTGATGAATTTATCAATTACAAGGCGGCTACTAAGTTTGTTTGTAAAAACCATAAGTACCAGAAACATGATGGTTATGTTATCCTAGACTGCTTTGATGTAGTCACAATGAAGGTATTTGCCATTATCACTACCTACATTTTAGCAAGAAATGGCAGGCAAAACAAGGTTAGTAAGAAAAAGATTTTTATCTTGTACCATATTATGAAGGGAAAACCTTTGAAATTTAGCACATATGATGATCGTTAACATGACCAACATTGTAAACCAATCAAGCAACTCAAATTATGTGACCTGCCTATCGCATGGAATGCTATTGAAGCAGATCTTCAAGTATTTTTCTATTATTTTGTGTGCAAACACAATTCACCCAATTCCACCAAGATTTCGTCACATGAAATTATGGGAGCCAAAATTCAATATGAAGTGGGAGAATGTAGCAATGAAGCAAACCAAGGCAAGAAGAAGCAACATACTAAGAAGGAAAGAAAATAGCAAGATGCATACAGAGGCAATGTCAATGAATAGACTACTGAGTCAATTCTACAAACATTTCTTAACGTCGACTTACCAAAGCCAGTGAAGAGAGGAGAAAAAGAAATTTCATATAAAGAAGGGGAATGTAGCAACCATGCAAACCAACCCAAGAATAAACACTGCACTAATAAGGGAAGAATAGAGGAAGATGCATACAAAGTCACAGAAGTGTTGGAGCAAACCACTATAATACTAGAGAAATAATGAAAGTATAACAATGGAGGAATGAAGAAAACTTTATAGAATGAATATTGAATTTCTAAATGAGTGAATAATGCTTAACAAACTCCTATTTATAGTGCTAGAATTACACCAATGATAATAATGAAACTTTTAATAATAAAGATAAAATTTGACTAAATGATAAGATAAACTAGGAGAGATAAACTCAATCTTAATGATAAACTACTTCTAATAATAATCAACTATTTATCTAAATAAAACTAGATAAAAGATAACAAAGATAAAGACTCAATCTCTAATCTAGATACTAATTTGGATTAACATAAACAATCCTCCATTAATCTACATTTTGTCAGAACTGCCATGCCTGTCATCTTCTTCTGCTTAAGAATTGTAACAAACTTTAAGGACTTTGTGAAAATGTCTGTCACTTGATTCTCTAACTTGTAGTAGATAAACTCAATCAAATTATTGTTAACTTGATTTCTCAAAAAATGAAACCGGATGTCAATGTTCTTGCTTCTTCTATGAATAATTGGATTCTTTTCTAAACCAATTGTAGAAGAGTTATCCATAGAGATTTTCATAGGCCCTTCAACTAGAACATGAATTTGGCTTGACATATTCTTTAACCAAATTGACTGACATGCACTTGAAGATGCAACTACATATTCAGCTTCACAAGTTGACAAGCAACAATGGATTCACTTTTTTAAAGACCATGAAAAAGCTATTGAGCCATATAGAAAAACACAGCTACATGTGCTTTTTTGATCATCTTGGTCACCTCCTCAATCATTATCAGAGTACCCTATAAGACATAGTTGTTAATGGAGGAATAAAACAAAACATGATCAAAGGTGCCTTTTAAGTAGCGCAAGATTCTTTTTGCAACTTGCAAATGAGATTCTCTAGGTACCTCCATATAACTGCTAATCAAACCAACTCTATAGGCTATGTTTGGCCTAGTACAAGAAAGATACCTCAAACTTCCAATTATTCTTTTCAAATGAGTGCGATCTATAGTTGCATCATCACCTCTTTTATATAACTTTATCCTAACTTCAACAAGCAAAATAAATGTTGTTGTGGTGACCAAGGTCACGATGAGACTGTCTTACCTCAATGCTCAAGTAATGGGTGCGAAAAAGAAATGTATGAAAGCTTGTTGAGGCAATTTCTCTATCGTAAAAAATAGATTCCATCTAGAATACTTTGCTGTTGAGGCTAAAGAAAGAGATGAGTGAATTATTGCTAGTTGAAAAAAAGAGATTGCGAGAGAGGCATGAAATATTGTGTTCAGAAAAATGAAGCTAGAATCTTCCCTCAAGAAGGGAAACATTGGTCATAACAGAAGTGACAATGGTGGTAACATCGACGATTCTGACAATGGTGGGATGAATATAACCACCAAAGCTTCTCTGTTGGAAACTTCCAACATTGTAGTGAAGTTGATCCTATGCCGATTAGAGAAGTTTTTCATGCTTTGATTAAGTCCTAGTGAATTCTAAGTTCATTATTTTTGTTTTTCTTATTAACATATCACAAGTTTCCCTTAAGTGCTAGAATTTAAATTTTAACATGATTTGTCTCTAAAATCTTAATGCAAACTTTTTAGCCATAATTTTATGTTACTTCTAGCTACATTGGTTGCAGCTACAATTTCCTCAACCTTGATCATCCCTTGCCTGATTAGGTACATCATGTTACTCTCAAAAGTAGGGCAATCTTCTATTGAAATAACTCCCCTATGATACTCACACTTGAGGTTCATATTGTACCAGCCAGTAAACTATGGTTGGAGGGGTGTCGTATGCTGAGGGGCTAACACATGAGCATCATATAGTTGTTTGAACAACTTAGCTTTTGTTATGGTAAGATTAGGAAAAGGTTCTTGATTCCTAAGAGGCTTGGATTAACCACGATTAGGCCTTGCAAAAGATGCTCGAATGAGATGATTACCTTGAGGAGGATTTTGGTAAAGGAGATAGGGTTGTGGAGGATTTTGTGGGTATTATAGAGATGATAGTGAGATTGCATTGACCTGGTAAAGAGGAGAGTAAGTAGGGCATTGGAGAGTAATATGGAATTCTTGGTTGAAGATATGTAAATGCCCTTGGTACCTGGACCCAAGGCCTTTTGACCAAATTAGGGTAGTGCAGAATGTTATTTACCAATCTAGGGTAGTTTTTAACAAAATTACCGGAATAATGCAATTTTTTAAAATTGGAAAATAAAAAAAAAAAAAAAAGCTGACATGCGCGGGGCCCATCGGACATGCCATTAGGCTAGTGGAGTGTCTTCAATGGACAAGCCATTTGGCTGACGGCATGTCTCCAAAGGACATGCCATGCTGTGGAGTTTCTCAGGGGCGGGCCCACCGGACATGCCATTAGGCTAGTGGAGTGTCTTCAATGGACAAGCCATTTAGCTGACGGCATGTCTCCAAAGGACATGCCATTTCTCTAATGGCACGTCTCCAAGGGACATGCCAGCACGTCCGTTTCTCTTCCTCGACCTCTGCTCTCATGTGGGTCCTAGCTATGCCAAATGGCATGTCTTGTGGGGACACGCTGCGGGGCCAACGGCATGTCCCCACTAGACATGTGCGTCTGGCAAGTCCATTTTTGTCTTCGTCCGGGGAAATTGCGTGACTCCATTGGCTATTGGCATATCCAAACCCCATAAATTACCTCTGCGAAGAGCAACATTTCACACAGCAGCAGAACCTTACACTCAAATTACAAAGCAAAGAATTGGCTCATTTGTGAAAGGAGAAAGCTTGTTCAGTTTCTGGAGAAGGATTCATAGCCAAGGTTCCATCTAGATTATTTTAAAAAAAAATTTGTGGAACGATAATTTATAAGGTACGCTTAAATTTTAATTATTGTTTACTATTAATTATTGTTCTTAATTATTTTTAATTTGATGAGGTTTAATTATTGTTGTTATTAATTTAATAGTATTAGTATAAATAAAGTATGATAATTTATTTATTTTTAATTTGATGGGGTTTAATTATTGTTGTTATTAATTTAATAGTATTAGTATAAATAAAGTATGATACCTTATTTATTTTTAATTTGATGGGGTTTAATTATTGTTGTTATTAATTTAATAGTATTAGTATAAATAAAGTATGATACCTTATTTATTTTTAATTTGATGGGGTTTAATTATTGTTGTTATTAATTTAATAGTATTAGTATAAATAAAGTATGATACCTTATTTATTTTTAATTTGATGGGGTTTAATTATTGTTGTTATTAATTTAATAGTATTAGTATAAATAAAGTATGATACCTTATTTATTTTTAATTTGATGGGGTTTAATTATTGTTGTTATTAATTTAATAGTATTAGTATAAATAAAGTATGATACCTTATTTATTTTTAATTTGATGGGGTTTAATTATTGTTGTTATTAATTTAATAGTATTAGTATAAATAAAGTATGATACCTTATTTATTTTTAATTTGATGGGGTTTAATTATTGTTGTTATTAATTTAATAGTATTAGTATAAATAAAGTATGATACCTTATTTATTTTTAATTTGATGGGGTTTAATTATTGTTGTTATTAATTTAATAGTATTAGTATAAATAAAGAATGATACCTTATTTATTTTTAATTTGATGAGGTTTATATTTTATCATTAGCTTGATAATATTTAGTAGTTGATATTTTTTTATAGATGACTGACTATAACTAAATGTGTACCTAAAATTTATATTTAGCTTAATAAATTTATGATTATTGTATATTATTGTAAATAAAATATGATTTTTTTTTTAATTTAGGAGGAAAATGTTGATCTTCATTTATTACAATGGTCGAGTATATAATGGAGAACAAAGGATTACGTATGAAAGTCCAAATCCTGCATGTATAATGTTGAAGCACAAACTTAGACTACAAAGCCTTAAAGAGGTGATACAACAAAAATTATGTCTTGATCCCAATAAAATGATCAAGAACATCAAATATAGATTTCCTATGTCAGCTAACCCCTTATATTATGGTGTCCTTGATATCGTGACTGATAATGATGTAATGTGTATGTATGAAAGTCACTCACAACATGCCAATCTTGGAGCAATAGAGGTTTTCGTAGAGACTGAAACTAAAGAGCATGATGATAGTGATTTTCAGATCGTTGATGATTGTGGGCCAAGTTCCATACCTTGTTCGGTTCAGGTGCCTAGTCAAATAGAATTAGAGAATGACCGCTGTTATCAGCCACATGTTGAGTCATATGGGTTTCAGTATGGTATGCCTAGTTCAAGTCAAACTTTTCAACCACCAGATACACATGACTATGATTGTTATAACCAGTGGTTCAATTCAGATATTGGACAGGGGAGAGGCATCGAAGAACAGGAAATTGATCTAAATATAGGACACGAAGATGAACCATTTCTTAATGGTGCTAATTCTCCTATTGATCCTCTAATTACGTCGAGTGATGATGAAGATTACAATCCAGAGGATGATGATGCATCTAGTGATGAAGAATATCAACATAGTTTGGATCTAAATGTACAACCATTAGACGATGAATCCAGTTCCAGGCCAGAAATGGTGCAGCCGTTGCAGTGGAGTGAACCTTTCCCAGTTTATTCATCAGTTAATTGGGATGCCATGCAAATTAGTGATAACATTGGAACATCACATGAACATGGAGCATGGGAGAGAGGTGGAGAGTTATTAATTGGGTAACAATTCGCTACAAAAAATGACGTTCAGCTTGCTGTCAAGGAATACTCACTGCGGATGCATCAGTCATTTATTGTGATCGAGTCAAATCCGACTATGTGGAATGTTATTTGTCCAAATAAGAGTACTGGTTGTATTTGGAGACTTCGAGCGTCCCAAAGGAGTAAGAGCAGATTGTGGGAGATTAGAAAGTATAATGGTCCGCATACTTGCACAAATCCCATGATAACCCAAGATCACAAGAAGTTAGATGTTTCTGTGATAGTATCAAGCTTTCGTGGGATGGTTGAAGAGAGTCCTGATGTATCAATTAAGTTGATACAGGAGCGCATATCGGCAGATTTTTCCTATCGAGCATCATACAGGAAAGCATGGTTAGCAAAGCAGAAATGCATTGAAAAGTTGTTTGGCAATTGGAGTGAAAGCTATAATCTATTGCTTAGATGGATGGCAGCCATGCGAGCGTCAAATCCTGGAACTGTTGTGGAATGGTTATTGGATAATAATCAAATGAATAATGAGTCCACAGTTCAGGAGAAGATGTTTCGCCGTGTCTTCTGGACATTCAAAGCATGTGTTGATGCATTTACTTTTTGCAAGCCTGTAATTCAAGTGGATGGGACTTTTTTGAGTGGCAAATATCGTGGGACGCTACTGATTGCTTCTACACAGGACGGCGACAGGTCACCTGTGCCTCTTGCATTTGCTATTGTCGAAGGTGAAGTTAAAGATGCATGGACGTGGTTTTTGAAGTTAGTTCGTCGTCACGTAGTTCGAGATCGACAAAATTTGGCGATAATTTCTGATCGTCATGTAAGTATATTGTCTTCGATTGCAAATCCTAGCGTGGGATGGAGTCCGCCACTTGCATATAATTTCTTTTGCTTGCGACATGTCGTTAGCAATTGGAATACGCACTTCAAGAACAAAACCCTAAAAACAAAAATCTACGCAGCAGGTATGTTTAAACTTTTTGAATGTACTATTTGTCATCATAGTAGTGCATTTGGCTTAGATGAACTATCTCTTAATATTCAAATGTTCATGACCCTATTTGACAGGTAGCCAATTTGAATCTCTTAAATTTAAAGAATTTATGAAAGATATACAGGGTAGATGCGAAGATAATCGAGCTTGGACGTATGTAAAAGATCTTGATGAAGCGAAATGGACTTTGCAAGGAGATACCGAGGGGAGGCGTTACGGCATGATGACCACTAATTTGGCTGAAAATATTAATGGCACATTAAAGGGTGTTCGCAACATGCCCATTACTGCCCTGGTTAGAGCGACATATTACAGGCTCAACACTATTTTCACTAAAAAGAGAGATGAAGCTGCTAATATAAGAGCTACTGGACAACAGTGGACCGAGTACGTCATAGGTAAGATGCGTGAAAATTCACGAGAGGCATCATCACATAAACCTCGTTTGTTCAACAGGGACACCGGTTTATTTGAGGTGGAGGAGAGGTATAATATGAGAACCAAAACAGCTGGACGAACATTTGTTGTCAACCTGAATGAAAGAAGATGTAGTTGCGGAAAATTTAAAGCTCTCCATTTCCCATGCTCACATGCAATATCTGCTTGTGCGTATGCTTCCCTCAATGAATGGTTTTATGTGGATTCGGTATACTCCATTGAAAATTTAGTGAATGCCTATCGTGGACAGTTTATGCCTATTGGCGGACAGGAATATTGGCCAGAGATCCCAGGGATATATATTTGCCCCAACCCCGCAATGTTGAGGAAGAAAGGTCGTCCCGTCACAAATCGAATTCGAAATGAGATGGATTGGCGGGATCCAAATAGAACCCGGACAATAATAAAATGCAGTATTTGTCGCATAGAAGGACATAATAGGCGACAATGTCCACTTAGAAGAATGCCTGATCCATGACTTAATTAGTTATATGTGCCTTATAGTGTGTAATTTTTATGTTATTTTTAATCCAATTTTTAGTACTTATGTGAAATATTCTGTTTATGCGGCATCTAGGTGTTATATTCTGTAGCATAACTTCAATTTTTAATATGTTTCAATGAAATAAAAATTGCAATAATAACATACATGACTAAGCACAATATACATGACCAATAATAATCATATTATACATACAATAACAACATAATACTAATGCCTATAAGGGTATAAATGACTGCCGGTCCCACATCTAGGAGGCCTTCTCGCACGTGGTGACAGTTCTGCTTCATCATGTTGGGTTGCTGGAGGTGTCATATGCTCATCCATGTTCCCTGATGCAAATAATCTAGTCCCAGTCATGGCTGGATCATAAGACGGTCGTGTTGTCGGAAGGGTCATCGTGAGATCCGTCCATTCTCCCGGTAAGAATGGCTGTGAAGAAGAACCCACATATGCATCAATCGCTGACTGGGGAGCACAAGAATCAACGCCAAATAAATTATACACAGGAGATTGTCCCGCATCATGTATATGTGTCGACATACCAAAATAGCTCTGATCCTGTGTAACCTGCACTGGATTGGGTGTATACATCACGTCCATCGAGGAACCAGGAATATCAAATTCATGAACTAATTGCGATGACCTCTCAGAATTTGAACTTGACCCCTGTTCAGCCCTAATAAAGTCTGTGGCAAATCGTCGTCGTGATGACGTGGCCTGTGATGCAGAAGACACATTTGCACTCCTAGATGACATAGTCGGCTGAGGAGCCATATGAGGTTGCATCACCTGTGGGAACATCCCATACTCCACAAACACTCCGGTTAGTTTCGTGACAAATTCTTGATATCGCTCGTTTGAAATATTAGCAGATTGATAAGGCCAACCAAGCTGAGGTCTCCACCCCTGCTGAGGTCCTTCCTGCTGAGGTCCCTCCTGCTGAGGTATCTCCTGTTGAGGTCTTCTGTGTTGAGGTCCAGGCTGCTGCTGAGGGGATTGCTGAGTTCCCCTTCCCTGCTGAGTACCCCAACCCTGCTGAGCTCCCCCCTGTTGAGATCTTTCATGCTCAAGTCCTCCATGTTGAGGTCCAGGTTGCTGATGAAAGGTTTGCTGAGTAGCCCAACCCTACTGAGTAGCCCAACCCTGCTGAGTACCCCAACCCTGCTGAGTTTGAGGATGAGAAAATACCTGCAACATGACTCGTTATTGATGACTACTTCTCTATTGGAAATAAAATAGTAATTTAAAGCGAACAAAAAAGAAAATTAAACACCGTGACTGTAATCAACTAACCTTTCCAGCGGCTATGGCATTTTCAGGTCGCATCCACCGACGTGTT
This sequence comes from Cercis canadensis, assembly GCA_003255065.1. Lineage (NCBI taxonomy): Eukaryota > Viridiplantae > Streptophyta > Magnoliopsida > Fabales > Fabaceae > Cercis > Cercis canadensis. The sequence goes on from QAOA01002492.1 coordinate 327,117, forward strand.
ATCTGGAAGTACCATGTCATATAATCGGCGTCGACACCAAATGGCTCGTCTAAATTAATAACATGCGCAGCTCGCTCATCCCACTGGAGAATGGGCTGAAAATGGTGCAACGTCCACAGCCTAGCCTGTTTTCCTCTCATATTGATACTGTGTAGCTTCGCATCATAAAAAGTTATTTCCCGTGGAATGTGTTGTCTACTGCCAAATTGACGCATAACTCGATCTGGGTTATGATGCTCCACGATGTAAAAACATATCAATGGCACCTTAGCAGCCCAAATCGCATGCCCCCTAGCACAATAGTCTGGCAGTAGTGCCATCAATCCCCTGCTATATGGCTGCCATACAATCTGTTCTCATCAAACATCAATTACATGATTAATATTTCGTTCAACAAATTCATACGATAAATTGACATAAATTAGTTGCTAGTAATAAGTATTCTTACATCATCAATTTTAAGTAGATCAAAGGCCCGTCGATACCCCTGCTGGTCCGAGCCGTAGACAATACTAGTCCAATCTAAAGGAGATTTCCACCTAAAATATTTCAAATATTACACTACTTTTAATTACGTTTAATGCACTAAAAAAATTATGTATATTCATTATGTCTATTATACTTTAATTCTAAATAAATTATCAAAATATAATATAATTTAAAATTTTATTTACTGACCTACTCGCGAGTGGCCCAGTTAGATCACGATCAAGTCGTCTCGGAGCTATACACGGAAATCTCTCCCATGCCCAACACTGGACTAAAAAACAGCAACCTCCAAAGTTGTCAGCTTCCTCAAGAGAAGCCATGCAGAGATTCCTGTAAACATGAGCAAGACAAGCTGATCCCCAGCTAAATCCCCCAGCTTCCTCCCAATTTTCCAATAATTTTAAATACATCACATGCACAGTATTTCCAGTACGATCAGGCATAAGCCACATGCCAATGAGACGTAGTATATGTGCTCTGGCAAATTGCTGTACTATATCATCTGTAGCATCAGGTGGGCATTGATTAAATGTCAATGAAAGCCAGCTCAATTTCAGTCTCCCTCCAGCTATGGCTGAACCAGGTGGGGTTACGCCCAGCAATTCACGACAAACATCATTCCATGCATATCCGGTATACTCAGTTACTGAATGTCCATCAACGGGCAGACCAAGTATCACCTCTACATCTTGTAAGGTGATAGTACACTCACCAACAGGCATGTGAAATGTATGTGTTTCTGGCCTCCACCGTTCAATCAATGCACAAATTAATCCCACATCAATTAAGGCAGGTTCTATTTCTGCAACCCCACCAAAACCTGACATTCTCACATATTCCATAATACGATCATCCGGTCTATGTATTTTACTGTGAGATCGAGGTTGAAACACTATATCAGCCTGTTTCAATTATTACTTAAAAAATTACAATACTTTACAAACAAAATTACAATAATCTATATGTCCAAAAATTCTATACATAATTACAAACAAAATTTATATAAAGTACTTACTCCAATATCCCAAACTTTTGTAGATATGTGATTTTTTTGTTCAGTCAATAACGTCGGATCTTGTGGTCCCGGTAGTAAAAATTGATCCGTTATATTTGCTTTACAGTGTGTAGATAAAATTGCAGCAAAATAAAAAAATCTCAACTTGAGACTATAACAATGAGAACAACAATGCCAGTGCGGAAGCAAGAACAAAGAGGAAGAAGAAAGAAATTTGAAACTAAGAGCCACAGAGGAGGAAGAAAGATATTTGAAACTAAGTCACGGAGGAAGAAGAAAGAAATTTGATTGAGAAATGGGAGGAGTGCGGAGGAAGAGGGAAGAAAGGCAACAAATTGCATGGACTTATCTGCCACGTGTCACGCTCTAATTGGGCCTCTGAATCAACGGACAGGGAGCAGCCACGTGTCGGCATGGGGAGCGTCCGGTCCAACGATCCACTGCGCCGTTGACTGACACACAGTCAGCACACTCACCAGCTGACACACGCAATGGGCGAATGGGACAAAAGCGGACACGCCGTGGGGCCCATGGCGTGTCCTGTTGTGACGTGCCGCGTGGCCATCGGCGTGTCCGGTGGGCCCCGCGCATGTCAGCTTTTTTTTTTCTTTTTTTCCAATTTTAAAAAATTGCATTATTCCGGTAATTTTGTTAAAAACTACCCTAAAATGGTAAATAACATTCTGCATTACCCTAATTTGGTCAAAAGGCCTGGACCCAATTCATTTCACCTTTCTTCTTCTTTTGAAAACTTCCATTTTTCTGGCTAGAACCACTTGCAACTTTCCTTCTTTGATTTCTAGTTCAATCCTCTTTCTAGTCTTAATCAAATCAACAAAGTCATTAGATGAATTTCCTATCATTATCTTATAATATGATGACTCCAAGGTATTGATAAAGTAAGTGCCCATTTAACTTCAATCAATGGGAGTTGAACTTGAGCAACTAATACTCTCCACTTCTGAGCATATTCTTTGAAGGTCTCTCTAGCCCTTTTATGCATGCCCCTTAGCTACTCTCTAATAGGTGCATTATCCCTATTGAACTTGTATTGACTCATGAAAGTTTCATCAAATGTCTTCTAAATTTGAGTCTTGGACTTATCCAATTGAAAATACTAATCTAAAGCAGACCTCTACAAGCTTTCTAAGAAGAAGTGGACAAAGAACTTTTAATCTCTAGACCATACAGACATCTTGGTATAGTAAGCCAGTAAATGGAGATAAGGGTCAGAAGTCCTATCGTACTTTGCTAAATTAGGCATCTTGAAGTCCTTTGGGATAATGACATTCGTAGCAAGACACAATTGTTCTAAATCAATGGACCCATATGATCCCACACCTTGCATGGTTCGTAGCTATTCCTCCATAGAGTATTGTCTCCTCTCCATAAGCTCAACTCTTATTTTCTCTTTCTCCAACTCTTCTTTCTCCTCTGCTAAGGGAATTGCCACTAAGGGTTCTTGAAGGTTGAAGTGAGGAGTATAATGGGTAATGGGATGGGTATATATGTAAACACTACCTTGATTTTCATTTGGATTGAATGAAGCACCCACTAAAGGCACAATCGAGGAAAATAAAGGTGGTTTGGGTAACGTGTATATGATGTTTAATTGTGGAATGATAGGAGGAAATACTTGGTTTAGAGTCGATCCAGATATAGGAGGGGGTAAAGTAGTTGAAGATATCATCAAATGCCGAGGCTTTCCCCAAATAGGGTGAGAATGGGAAGTTGAAGAAATCATGAGGTTCGAAGGCAATGACACNGGTTTGGGTAACGTGTATATGATGTCTAATTGTGGAATGATAGGAGGAAATACTTGGTTTAGAGTCGATCCAGATATAGGAGGGGGTAAAGTAGTTGAAGATATCATCAAATGCCGAGGCTTTCCCCAAATAGGGTGAGAATGGGAAGTTGAAGAAATCATGAGGTTCGAAGGCAATGACACTCACTTGAGAAATTGGAGAATCTGCATCATTACTCAAACCTTCAAAAACTCCTTTTAGCTTCAAACTTTCATTAAATGTTTTTAGCAATTGACTCAGTTGAGATTTCACTTCTGTCATTTCAGCCCGTAGGTCCATATCTTGCTCTAGATTCTCAGGTTTCATGATTGTAATTGTTCTTGACTTAAGCACAATTGATCTCTTATAGGAGTACTTTTGATTGAGCTTATTTTTCTTAGAGTGAGCTATGTTCAAAACTTTTCAATGAAAGCTACAAGGAATGAATAGGAAAAAAAAATGAGATTTATGTAAGGGGCAAGAGAAAAATGTATGAATTTTTTTAATTTTTTTCGAAATTAGCACAACAAAAGCTTTGGTGCTTTGACGAGACAAGATTGTTGTAGAAAACGTGACTTTTGCCTTTGACAAATGAAGAAAGCCACTAACCTTTTTTATTTCAAAAATCATGTGTTGAAATGATGTGCAAATGCATATGACTTGCTTTGAAACAAAAATTAAAATAAGGAGCAAGACTTCAACTTCTTGTTTATTTGGAAAATGGAAGAGTAAAAGCATAAATAAGGAAATGAAGAAAAAGGACACTCAATTTATTTGAAGAAGAAACAAGGCATTAGACCTCTTATTTTTTATGCAGAAAAAATGAGAGATAACAAAAAGAAATGCTTCTCCATTGTCTTATGAATGGACCAGCCTTAGGCTTAGGATTGCTAAGCTAACGATCACCGTCTATCTTATAAAGGTGGACATCTACATTCAAACTACGTGCATGGTATCTGAGTAGGTGTATCCTAAAAGTCCAAGGAACTACAAACTGTCCCAACTGAAAATGATGGAGATCTTATTTTATTAACATGAGATCACGAGAACATGAACCCATCTATTCACCCATATCAATAAAACAAGCTGTAATCTGAGTGGGAGTTTTGTGTAAATCACAAGGGGACTTAGCCCCTATGGGATAACACTAACTCCCTAACTAACCCTATAGTAAAGGTGACCCGCATATAGAGTAGAGAAGTGTGTGAGATATAAATGTTAGTAGTGTATAGTGTATATGGGGGAAGCATACAAACTTCATCCTACATCTACCCAAAACAACCCAGCTGTAAAGGAAAAACACAAGGTGCATACATGCAATAGAAATAAGCTATCTACAAATGCCAAAATAAATAAACGGAAAACATACAAAAACTCACTTACACAAAGAATTAGAAGGCACAAAATAAACAAACAAAGGGATAAAAGAAATATATATAAGGCCATAATAATTTTGCACGATAAATTTTTTTTGGCTTGACTCTCCAACTATCCCTAGTGAAACATACTTCTTTCAACCTACAAAAATGCCATACGTGGTTTGCATAAATTCAATTCCAAGAAAATATGACAGTAATTCCAAATCAATCATCTCAAACTCATGCTTCATAGCCTTTTTAAATTTTTTCAATCATGTTTAGATTGTTGCCTATAAAAATCATGCCATCAACATAGAGACAAATAATCAGCATGGGCAAATTGACCTAAATAATGCATATTTGAAAACCATTTTCGTAAAATGGGTACTTTCCAAACTATTTACCTAAAATTGGTCGTTTTAAATATTTTATTATTTTTTATATGTAAGGGAGAACACGCTATACATAAATATAGCGTCTAGGAATTGAAAATGCTATAGGGCATGTCAAGATAAAGCGTGTTCACTGTTTAAAAAGGTGAGGAAATATTTTTTTTAAAGTAAACACACTATAGCCTATAAAGCGTGTTCTAATAGAACACGTATTAAGCCAAGTATTAGCTATTAAGAAGGTAAGCACAATGTTGACCAAACATTAAGAGGGTTTGGAATTTTTGAATGCTGGCTTGACTTTGTCTTAGTGACTGACTATCTCTCTCTCTCTTCTTCGTGTCTTTTTTCTATTTTGTATGGGTATTTAATCTAACAAACTGACCTTTGAGCTAGCTATTCTAAACTAAAGAGACAAAAGAGAGAAGCAGCGAATGAGATGAGGGGGAATTTAGAACACACTTAATAGCTGATACTTGGCTTAATGCGTGTTCTATTAGAACACGCTTTAAGTCATAAAGTGTGTTCTAATATAACACACTTTATAAGCTATAACGTGTTTACTTTTAAAAAAATATTTTCCCACCTTTTCAAACAGTGAACACGTTTTATCTTGACATGCCCTATAGCGTTTTCAGTTCATAGACACTATATTTATATATAACGTGTTCTCCCTTACGTATGAAAAATAATGAAATATTTAAAATTGCTCATTTTAGGTAAATAGTTTAGAAACTGCCATTTTTACATAAATAGTTTGCAAATGTGTATTATTTAGGTCAAGCCATCAGCATGTCATTAGAATTAATAATTTTCACATATAGGGCATGTTCACTTGGGCATTTTTCAAACCCATTTTTCTTAAAGAATAGATCAATTCAATGATTTCAAGCACGAGGGGCTTGTTTTAAGCCATATAGAGTGGTCTTCAATTTGTACACCTTTATTTCACATCTCTTCTTCACATATCTAGGTTGCTGCCTTACATATACTTCTTCATCAAGAGACCCATTCAAGAAAGCAAACTTCACATCTCTTTGATGAATTTTTCAACGCCTCTGAGTAGCAAGTGCAACAACAAATTCGATAGTTTCAATTCTAGCAATAGTGGAAAATACAATAGCATTGCAAGTATCCTTTCCCCACCAAATGTGCCTTGTACCTTTCAATCTCCCCATTTGACTTGAGTTTAGTCTTGAAGACCCACTGCACATCAATAACTTTGTGCCCCTTTGGAATTTCAGTTAGCTCTTAAATGTTGTTCTTTTCAATTGCTCACATGTCTTCATCCATAGCTTCCACCCACTTTTTGTTTCTAGATGCTTCCTCATATGTAATGGGATCACAATCTGCAAACATGGCAAAATGCACCAATTCTCCATTACCATCAATAGCATCTTCAGTAGTTACCTCAAAGCCCCTCAACTAAATGGAAGTTTGCTGGACTCTTTATGGCCTCAGGATTGGGTGGAGCTTGAACTTGTTGAGAGTACTTATATGCTCCTAGAGGCGGGTGAATAGGAGATTAAACAATATAAAGTAAAATTACCAATTAAAACTTTTTCTATAAGAACCAGCTTTTAAACAAGAACTCATTTTACAGCTAATTCTTTAGAAACCCAGGAAACTAAACAAAACTAAATCCTGAATTGAAGAACATGAATATCTCAAAGATAATTGCCCATAAACATATCCAGAAATTCAAGGACCATATAAGGATAGATAAATTATTTAATCAAGGTAAAGAATCAACTCAAAACTAGATTTTTAGCAAGCTTAATTCATAACCAATTAACTGAACATAAAACTTGATTATGCAACATATAGCAAAAATAAAGAGTAAGGAGAAGAGATTAAGCCCAATGATTTATAGTTGTTTGGCCAAACATTGCCTATGTCCACTCTCCCAAGGCTAGGGTTCCACTAGCAATGAGGTTATTTACCAAAGCTTCTTCAAGCTTTTACAATCCCTAAGTTACTAAGAGCTAACCAGAAACTCTCTAAAACTAGTTTTACAAGAGATCACTAGAAAACTCTCTTAATTGATTTTGCAAGGAGTTCACTAGTAACTCTTTTCTCTTTTTTTTTTTCCCTAAGAGCTCATAGAAAAATGTCTTTTCCTCTAACAAAGAAAGGAGAGATCACACCCAAATTTCTCACAAGAAATCTATTACAATAATCCAAAAAAACTTAGCCCCAAAGATAACAACTCTCACAAGAATATTACAAGAAGTTATAGAGTTGAAGGAAGAGTATGAAATTTGTTGTATGGTAGAATATGATTCTTGTTTGATAGCTTCTCTTCTTTTATTTCTCTTTTTCTTTTTCAGACCTTAGGTCTTCGAATTTATAGTAGAGAAGTTGTAGAAGATGACCTTTGCCTAATTTGAATTTCTCTTTGATGTTGGTTGTTGGTCATTGAATCATATATGAAAATATCTCCTTTATTGCAGCAATATTTCCTCCTTGATGAACTTTCCTTACTTGAGAAAGTTTCCCTTTTTAACTTGCTGAATTTTCTCCTTTTTGAATTTTGAATTTGAGCTTCCTTCCAATGGCTCCAAAGAATGTGGAACATCTATCTTTGATTTAGACTTGCTATAATACGAGTTTGACTCATCCGATGGGGTCCACAAGCCTTCTTGAAGCTTCCTCAATTAGCAAAGCAATTTTTGGACAAACAAGTTATCTTGTGAACTTGTTTCTGCAAAGTAAAAACTTGTTCTCTTCTTGACCCAAGGAAATCACTAATCTGTGCTAAATCAAAACACTTAACACACACATTATGTTAGTGATAATCTAGGTAATTTGTTATCATCAAAATTGAGGTTGAAGGACTGTGAAGCTAACACTTGTCGATTGGCATAGGTTGAATCTCCTCCACTTTCATCAAGCTCAATGAGGAAAAGGCCTTGATGAGTTTTAGTTTTAGTTTCTTCCTTCCAATCCCATGTAGCTTCATCAAAAATCACATCTCTACTAATCATGACTTTGTTTGTAGAGGGATTGAATCAATTTATAGCCTTGTTTGGTATTATAGCCAATGAAAAATAGCATTCTCTCCTCTACCATGAAGCTTTTTTCTACCTACTTTTGGAACATGGACATATCCAAGTGCGCCAAACATCTTCAAATGACTCACATATGGCTTGTATCCACTCCAAGCCTCTTCAGGTATGATACCTTTCACACTTTAGTAAGGGATCTATTCAACAGATAAATAGAACATGAGATAGCTTGAACCCAAAAGTAAATAGGCATACATTTGGCTTTTATAAGACTCCTTGTCATATCCATGATTGTTTTGTTATTCCTTTATGCTATGTGGTTATGATGTGGTGTGTAAAAAATTGTAATTTCATGCTTAAATTTTTGATTGTCACAAAATGTTTTAAACTCACCAAATTTATATTCACCTCCACCATCAATTTTGGGCACCTTTAAGGGATAGCCATTGTGCTTCTTCCCAAGTGCCTTAAACTACTCAAACTTATCAAACACCTCATACTTCTTTTGCAAAAAATGCACCCATATTTTTTGCTATGATCATCAATAAATGTAAAAAAATAACAGCTTTTTCCAAGGGACAGAATATTCATTGAACAATAAATGTCAGAGTGCACCAATTCTAATGCCAAATGTTTTGACTAGTAAAAGGTTTCCTATGTTGTTTACCAATAATACACAGCCTTCACAAAAAATTTCATGGTAATAAATCACATGTAAGCCTTTTACCATATTAGATCTAGCCATTAGATTATAACTTCTAAAATTCAAGTGCCCAAATATGAGATGCCATGACCAATTGTCATCATTCATAATAGAAATAAAGCATTGCTAAACACCACTTTTAACTTCTACTTGAAACATTTGATTATTTGATAAAGGAGATTTTAAAAAGAATGCACCTTTATCATAAAAAATGGAGATATGGTTGTTTTGCAATATCATGTCATACCCCTTTTCAATAAGCTAGCCCAAGCTAAGCAAAATGTTCTTCATGTCAGGAACATAAAACATATCAGAGATGTAGGCTTAACTCCCATCTTTCAATTGAAAGAAAATCCTCCCTTTCTCAACTACTGCATTGAGTTATTATATGCAAATTTGACTCTGAAGTCACTACAACAAATAAGGTTTTTCTCATAAAAAAATTCCGTGAGAAATGGATGAAAATAATGTGAGAAACACCGTTTTCGCGGAATTTCTCACATATGACATAGCACGAGAAAAATTGATGTGACAAAATGAGTTTCTCAAGTAAGATTATGTCTCTGAAAAATTTCTCACAGATTTTCTCATGGAGAAACAGATGTAGCGTGTGAGAACTTCTCTCACATGAGTTGTGGGATTTTCTCATGGACATTGGTCCATGAGAAATTTCTCTCGGACAGAAATCTAAGAGACATTTGTGAGAAACAGTGTTTTTTTTTTTTTGCTAAAAAATGACTCATTTTTTCTAAATAATTAATTTTTAATGAAATGGATTATATATAAAAATAAAAATAAAATAAATCAAATAGAAATAGAAATAAAATAAAATAAAAATTTATTAATAAAATTTAATTACAATAAAAAATTATTATACAATAAAAAAAAGTACAATACAAAGCCCTAAGCCTTAACCTCAATGCTGTCACCTCCCAAGTCCTCGGCTACATCATCATCATCGTCAATCGGGGGTTGTGGGGCTGCAGCAGATGATGCAACTTGACCTTGCTGCAATAGCTAAGCCAACATTCGAGCGAGTTGCTTTGTGGACGTGCCGGAGGCCTCAAGAACTTGGATCACTGTTTTGAGGCTTTGTAGCTCCTGGACCTGCTGCATCAGGGTGGCCCATCTATGACATCATCTTCAACATGCTCGGACCGGACTACTCAGAGGGCTGGGTACCCTGTGGTTGGGCTTAGTCCAACACACCGGCCTCAAAATGCATGCCATAAACCCGACCATTCTTGTTCTTGCCGCCGGCAACATTGAGCCATAACCCGATGTTGTCAACAGAAGATGAGGAAGACTGAGCTTGGCTCTCAAATCGGCGCCTCTCAAACTCATTCTACATAATAAAAGTAGAATGTTAGTATGGAATACATACATATGATTAAAAGGCATAAAGAGTAAGAACTTAATTCAAAAATACTTACATAATTGGATTGAGCACATGGATGGACCCAGCCCTTGTTGGCACTGTGCTGGAGGTGACGAAAGACCTCTGGTGTGTCGGGCTCTCTCCCCAACTCTTTCGTTTATAAAAAATTCAACCATTAGTAAACATAAAGTAACATAATTTTAAAACAATTCTAAAATTAAACCACATTATTAAATCAAGAACTTACTAGCCTCCATTTGTGTTCGGAGACGGTTATTGAACCGCCCCTATGATAGGCCTGACCCTGATCCAATGACTGGTTCTTCTTGTTGCGGTCTGAGACCACCTTGTACTGTTTGGAAGACCATTTAGCTCTCAGGGCCTTCAACACAGTAGGCGATAACCATTGACCACTCGTTTTCTTGATCTTATGTCTTAGAAGCAGGCGCGCATATTGTAGTTGCATTTTAAGAGCCATATCTTACAAATATGGCTCTCAAACTATGGGTCCCAGACATTTCCTCTACATTACAAAATAGTAGATCAATGTTAGTACACATTAAAATGAAGTTAGTTTAGAATAAATTAAAATCAAATAAGCTGAAAAATTTACCTTGAACTCTATCCACTAGAGTTCCTTCACCACATCAGGAACTGAGTTGACATCTAGTCGACCGTCCTCAAATTTTGACTTGTAGATAGTCGAAAGGAAGTGGACAGACTCCTTGGAAGGAAGAAAGCTACATAAAAAGTATTAATTCTTATTAGTATGGAAGTAACTATAAACTGTAAAAAATTTCAGAGCCAAGTATTAGAATTAACTTCTTCTTCATGTGTGGCAAGTTCCACATCTAACCATCAGCCGCTTGGGAGCTGGGTGATGGTGAGTCCAAAATTGTCAGACTAGCATGCGATGACCCTTCTTCGAGAGGTCAATGATGCGGATCCCAGGGTGACGGCTCTTGAGCACCCATAATATGTTGCATTAGGCGATGGTGTGCACGCGAACCCCGGGATCGGCATAAACAAAGGCAAGGCTAGCTCAATATGTGAAGGCTGAGCAACACCCTTGCCTTTGTCCCTCCTGGAGGGCGCAACTTCTGAAGACAAATGCCTACGATTGTCTGACATCTATCATACAATTTAAATATTAAGAAGAAAATAATTAATACAATAAAATCACTAACCCCTAAATCAACAAACCCAAACCCAAAAACCCAAAACCCTTAACCACTAACACCTAAATCACTAAACTTTAACTCCTAAATTATAAACCCTAAATCCCTTAACCCCTTAACAATAAACCCCAAACCCTAAACCCATAACCCCTACCAGAAATTTGGCAGAGTCTCTTCACACAATTGTATAGCAACCCAAACCCAATAGCAATTTATTCCTACTACAAACAATTATACAATTGTATAGGATACAATTGTACCAAATAGGCAAAACAACTAATTTTACCAAAATTAATATATTCAAACCCTAACCCTTAAACCCCAAACTCAAAACTCTAGTCCCTAACCCTTTAACCCTAAACTTTAAGCTCTAAATCCTACACCCTACACTCCTACATCACTAAACTCTAACCCTAAATCATAAATAAAAAATTAGGCAGAGTCTCCCTAAAACTTGAACATTCTAAGAATTCAAAATTACATAGCAGTAGACATAAAAATTACCCAGCAATAGAAAAAATTACAAAACTAAAACAACCTAAAGCAACACTCAAGATTCTTAAAAAAACAATGACATAATCTCTATAACATACCCTTAAGAAATTTCACAAAAATACCTAAAGCTGCCCTCAAACAAGTATTAAAATAACATGAAAAATAACAACTCCCATATCAAAATTAATAGTAACAGCCAGCTCAAAATATACCACAAACTGCCTCTAACTGTTCACTAAAATAGCGAATCAAATAACCCAAACAAGCCACCATTTAGATAGTAAAACAGTACACAAGGAGGCTAAGACATCACTCCAACGTAACTTAAAGCAACACTCACATTTCAAGGAACAAGAAAAGTACAAATTAAGCTCAATCACGCAAAACCCCAAATCTGATATATGACCTTATATAAGTGAATCATTTCAAATTATTATATTGAATTCTATCCCTCTTATTTTTTTTTCTAAAGGATAAAAAAAATTCAAGAGGTCCTACTTCAAGGAAAGCTTGACTAAGGGTTGTATAGAGTAGCTTCTGGTCTCTCAACCAACAACTCTAATTAGGCTACTACCTGTAAGATGTTTAGTACCAATTCTCATTTTGTTTCTTCTAACCTGAAGCTTTGGCATAATCTTCTTAGCCATCCATCACTTGAAATTGTTAATAGAGTCATGACCAAGTGTCACTTACCCACTTTCACTTTCAATAATAGGTCAATTTATGATTCTTGTCAATTGGCTAAAAATCATAAACTCCCATTTGTAAAATCATTTTCAAGGGCAATAAAAACCATTTGAATTGCTTCATGCTGACTTATAAGGGCTCACCCTCTTGTCATTCTGTCAATGGTGCTTGCTATTTTTCGTTATTAATTGATTATTACAATAGGTTTTCTTGGATATATTTATTGCAATCTAAAATTGAAACCTTAGAGATGTTTAAGAGGTTTTAGTCAATGGCGGAAAGAAATTTTGACTGTAAGATCAAAACTGTTTAATTTGACTTTGTAGCATTTAATCAAATGGTTAACACTTCGGGTATGGAACATCATTTTTCTTGTCCATACACACCTGAGCAAAATGGTAGAGTTGAAAGAAAAAATAGACAAGTTGTTGAAGTTGGCTTGTCCTTATTCATCAATGCGGGAATGCCTTCCAGATACTAGAGTTTTGTATTTCAAATAGTTGTTTTCTTGATTAACAGATTACTCACTTCTGCACTTCAATATCAATCTCCTTATGACATTCTCTATAAAAAAACTCCCCTGATTTTTCTAATCTCAAAACGTTTGGCTACTTATGCTTTCTTTATCTTTGCCCTTATTGTGTCCATAAACTAGAAAATAGATCCTATGTCTACTACTTCCTAGGTTACAACAATAAACACAAGGGGTTTTATTGTCTTGATATGGCTTCTAAACAAATATATATATATATATATATATATATATATATATATATCCAGACATGTCGTCTTTGCAAAGGATTTATCATTTTTCTATTGCATCCAATTCCTTGCCTGGTTGTACTCTATCTCCATCTCTCTCTTCTACTTCTGCTGATACCATAGTGTCTGTGCCCTCACCAGTAGCATCTCCAGCCTTATCTTTCCCACCTCCACCTCCTTCCCTAGATGGTCACTAGAAGCAAAAATGACATTTTCAAACCAAAGGTCTACTCATCTACTGCTCTCTATGATATTCCTCGAGTCTGGTTTACTAAGCTCTAGTCTACTTTATTGAACTGGGGCTTTGTCTGCACACTCTCTGACAACTCTCCCTTTGTCTTTAAATCTGCTAGAACAATCATCTACTTGATGGTTTTTGTAGATGACATCATTGTCACTAGTTATAGCTTGTCAATGATCAATTTGCAAATTTCTTCTCTAAATTCTCAGTTCTCATTATAAGACTTGGGACAACTTAATTGTTTTCTTATGCAAAAAGATGGCCTTGTTGATTCTAAGCATGCACCTACTCTAATGGTGAGCTCTCATGTCTTGTTTGCCTCACACAGTATTACCCTTACTGATCCTTCACTATATCGTAGTCTAGTTGGTGCCTTGTAGTATTGCATAGTAACTAGACCTGATATAGCTTATTATGTCAATCATTGTTGCCAATTTATGAACTCACCTACTTATGAACATTCAAACATGTACTTAGATACTTAAAAGGAACTCTCAATTTTGGCATCACTCTCAAGCATGCTACTGATCTCTCCCTTACTACTTACTTTGACTAGGCTGGTTGCCCTAATAATAAGCGTAGCACCAGTGGGCATGGTATTTTCTTTGGTACCAATCTGGTGTCATGGTGTTGTGGGAAGCAAAAAGTGGTGTCCCACTCTAGCACAGAAGCAGAGTATCGAGCTCTTGCCAATGTTGCATTAAGCTACAATGGCTTTAGTCCCTGTTGCATGAACTACACTTCAAATTGCTCAAACCACCTTTACTTCTCTGTGACAACTTAAGTGCTACTTTCTTAGTAGCTAATCCAGTGTTGCACTCTCGGACTCGGCATGTGGAGATTGACTATCACTTTATTAGATAGAAGATTCTGAATAAATCCTTAATTACTTGTTTGTCACATTCCATCCATGGATCAAATTGCATATATTCTTACAAAGCCCCTATCCACATCATCTTTCATCTCCAATAGAACCAAACTCACTGTTCTTCCCAAACCACTAAGTTTGAGGGGGGGGGATGTTAAGCATAAATAGTTAGTTTAGAGTTAGTTTAAAGTCAGTTAATAGTTAGTTCACAATCAATTAGTATAGCTATCATATTATATTGGATGTAAATATTCACTTATGCCATTTGTGAGCAGTAAGCAATATGTTATATGTTATGATTTAACTCATTTGAGCATTATTTAGAGACTCATAATTTCACTTTATCTATTCTTTGCATTTTCTGGCTTTATGTTCTTCAACTTGATTGAACCTAATCTCTGCATAGCTTTATTGCATTCATCTTTATTCTACATTATGCAACTCTTCTTCAAACTTACATTCAATCTTATCAAGGGTTAAAATTATAAAGAGCAAGTTTCTTTACCATCACCTGGGAACTGGAGACCATCTTCGGTCAACTTCACTTGTCATCCTATTGGGTTTCAGTATGTGGTATGTCAGTGCCCAAACCGTACAAATAGTATACTAGAAACCTCCACTCAAAAATTTAATTGACACAAAATTTTAATGTTGATAAATTGAAAATACACTCACTTTTTAGCAACATAATATGTATTTATATAATGTCATAACGTATTCGGAGGTCGCTATAACGCAATGGCTAAAATAAAAAGAGATTTAGTTTTTGAAATGAAAACTCTGGAGTCGCCACCAATTGTATTAAAAATTGGAAAATAATTAGAAAACTCCTTTAATTTTTAAAAAATATGTCTATAAACCAGAGAGGGTTCGGGAGTTTAATTGTGTATAGGGAAGGTGTTAGACACCCTATAACACCCGTCTAAACGACGGTTACCTAAAATTAATTGTGCAAATTAAATTATGGCCTAATTGTATTTATTTTATCTTTAAAAAAAAGTGATTATTCAAAATGACACTTGATTCGTCACCCTCGAATGCCTACGTACCCTAATTAGGGATCAAAGTCCGCATAGTTCGCAATGATTGTAAATAATTTTTTATTATTTTTAAAAATAAAATTAAAAGAAATTCAAAATTTCTAAGTTAAAATTATGTTATGCATAAATCTACTTACGTTTTAATCTTTCCACTTTGTTCCCACGTTTCTCAGTTCCTAAAGTGACGTTTATCCTTACCTCGGGTAGATAAGAGAGCCACCTCTATGGGGGTAAGTCGCTCTTATCCATCCCTTAATAAGTAAGAGGCATATGGATGCTATCCGCACAAATATAACTAAATAAAAGGCAAAATACATGATTTTACTCCTAATTTTATTTTAGTTAAACTATTTAAATAAAGAAAAATTAAATTAAAATAAATGAATAAATAGATAAATAAAATAATATAAATAATAAAATAATAATGATAATATAAAAAAATTAAAATAAATAAATAAAACAATCTAACCCCAAAATAAAATAAAATAAAGGTCTAATCTAAATAAGTAATAAAAAAATTGCATACTATACTTCAAACCCAAATTAAAACTAAAACAATAATAAAAAGAATAAGAGGTATATAAAAAAAATCAGTAATCATAAAAAAATAAAATAAAAAATAGAGCACCCTAAAATTGGCCTAATTTTAAATCTGGCCCAACAACAACCAAAGAAATCAGCAAAAGAGGAAAATGCTGAAACCATATGGGCAATTGGCCTATTTCGGTTGACTCATTTTACAACTAAAGAAATCAACAACATGACCCATCAACTTTATGGCCCAAAACGAAATAACACATAAATCATCATAAAACATTAACCTATTATAATAACTCAATCCAAAAACACTAAGACTTAAGCCCAAAAACAATACAAGGCCCACACCCATATAATAAAGCAAATGAGACAAAGTGGACCAAATTCATTAACAAATTCGGAAAGAGCAAATACAAAATCAAAAGTCATTCTTTTACAAAATAGGTGATTATTCAGAATGAGACTTGATTCGTCATTTTCGAATGCTTATGTACCCTAATTAGGGATCAAAGTCTGCAATGATTGCAAATAATTTATTATTATTATTATTATTATTATTATTATTATTATTATTATTATTATTTTTAGTTTTTAAAAATGAAATTAAAAGAAATTCAAAATTTCTAAATTAAAATTACGTTATGCATGAATCTAATCGCGTCTTAATCCTTCCACTTTGTTCTTATGCTTCTCGGTTCTCAAAGTGGCGTTTATCCTTACTTCGGATAGATAAGAGAGCCACCCTTATGAGAGTAAGTCGCTCTTACCCATCCCTTGATAAGTAAAGGGC